>MJUU01031285.1:0-17213 GCA_002080025.1 Modiolus philippinarum
GAAAAATTGACTAAGTCGGTAAACAGGAAGTAGCAACCCGACAGGTCTGAAAATGCATCCCACAATATGGCATGACTACACAAAGCTTCTGACAAAATTTCAAGTTTGTATCATTTACCATTGCAGAGAAAAGCTTTACGAAAGTTGTGAAACGGAATTACGGAATGACAGACACAGGTAAAACAGTATACCCCCTCCTCCTCCGTAGCGGGGGTATAATAATTGTGATGAAAGTGTGCTAAATTAGTGGCTGATTACCGTAGTAATTTATTAACCCCTGTGAAGCTTTAATTGTTAATGGGGGCATTTCAAACGAAATGGCATATCTGATTAAGCAAGAAAATAGACGAGAAAATACAAAAAATATTATATTTCCTGAAAGGGGTGATACTGACATTAGAGTGGGGTGATTTTACATAAGTTGGGCCATTTTGACAGAAAAGTGGGGGCGATTTGTTTTTGGTTATCACGGTTGGGCGAGTTTTCAAAATAGTGGGGCGATTTTTCAGTGGGGCAATTTTACTTGTTACCACTATGACCTGTGAGCATTAACCTGAGAGGTTATAACTGATTAATAACAGAACCCCATGGTTTATGTAAAATTAAAAGTTTTTAATAATTCATATGGGTGTCTTTCAGGAATCTAACCCCAAGTCATGAAAAAGTAAAATTAATGTTGGATATCTGATTTCATTCAATGACATTGTGGTATAAGTATAGAAAAGGCATTACCTGTAGTTATAAAATACCGTATTCCTCATATTAAGCGCTCCTGCCACTATGAGAGCCCCCCCCCCTATATTTGTTAAGAGCCTCATATTCCAACTAGAAACTGTAATTTCCATCTTTATTGCATACATTTTCGGTCATTGATTTGTTTTTTATCAATTGGGCATGTGTAAGCATCCGAGTTTCCGGTTGTAAAGAATCGAGTTATCATGTTTTTCTTTTGCATTTCAGTGCAAACAACTTATCTGCCTTATTCTGTTCTTCTATTTGTCAAAGAATTGGATAGTTGAAGAATTTTTACATTGATTACATTGTGAACTTTTGAAAGATCACAGAATTTCGTTACAAGAGCATTGTTTTGGAACATGTTTTTGTCATACTTATTAAGCGCATCTCTTTTCAAATTTTCTAAGCGCCCTGGGCAATTAAATATGAGGAATTCAGTATACCATGCTAGATCATAAAAATGTTTATTCAAGGTACAAACATTTTCTTGTTTTCAGTAATATATCTATTAGCGGTGTTTTATTTAAGTCGCAAATTTTTAGTGAAGGTCATAAGCGTAGGAATAATTGCAACAATTGATGAAGACAAATGGGTGATGCAAAGGGTACCAAGGGTACAACAAACAGGCATCAGGGGTGCTGCAAAGGGCAAAAATGGCTAAAATGGGCTTCAGGACCACTGGTGAAAGACAGATAATGGTAAAGGACTTTGATTCGAATAATGCATACCCTGAAAACGTATTTTTAAAATCATTTTGAATACAAGATTACCTCAGATCATTTGCATTTTTATTTTCCTTTACAGCTAATTCCCTTAGATACTTTCTGTACATCTCTGTGACTCCTTCTGAGCTCTTAACAGTTCTGTTGATAAGTATGAAATAAGTGCAAAGAATATTTGGTCGTGTTATTAATACAAAATGCACTTACATAATGAAACAATAATTTCTATTTAAATTAAATTAAAATTTTTTCCACACAGGCATCATGTTCTTCAAAAATATATAAGCCATGTGATAGCGTGCTAGTTAGAGGAAAAACCCCGATACCTCCGATGGATTTGTTTACATCAGTTGTGACAACCAGTAAATATTGTCCTTGATTGATGAGGTAGATAATTGCAGGGGATAATTGGCCGTTTATATAGGGCTACTTTGTTTACTTTTAAACCTTTAGCTAATCCACTAGCATCTGAGTTCAATCGGGACAAAATCATGATCATATTTTTAGTATATTTTGTACTATTTTCCCGCCATTTCTCTGTGTATCATCCTCCTTGAATAGGAGGCGTAGCATTGGTACAGGTCAACTCGTACCTTTTCCAACTCGTACCCTACACCAACTCGTACCTTTTCGGAATTTCATAGCTAAAACTTTTTTATTTTTGCATTTTTTTGGTTTGTTTTGTAAATATATTCCTCCTGTATGTAGGAGCACCGTCATATAACGTAATAAAGACGTAAGCAACTACAGTAGATGTTTTCGGAAATAACTAAAATACCGAAGTTACTGTGAATTTACCTACTGCATATGCGCATTTCGACAACTTATGTCTCTTCAGTGCAGATAAAATCTAAAAGTTTGGAAGATCAAATATCTTTCAAAAACTGATAGAGAACAAATACCTAATATGATCTAAATGTGAAGCCAAAATCAGCAAACGAACGACAGCTATCCCCGCACTCCCTGTTTGAAACAGAAAACAGTTGTTATACACCCTGGACATAAATTTTTTCATGATTTTCGAAATCTACCAATTAATAGTCGTTAGTGTTACTAAAAGAATTCTAGAATATATGGTTGCTAAGTAGAATTCCAAAAAATAACTGTCTTTGAGACTTTCAGGAAATTTACTAAGATTGGAATCAGTATTTTTGAAATCGATATGTTGAAAATGTTTGCCATAAACTTCACAAACAATTCAAGTACAGTTGCTAGGTAGAATTCCCAAAGACTTTCAGGAAATCTACCAAAATTGGAATCAAATATATATTTGAAATCCAATTGATGAAAATGTTTGTCCTAAATTACACAAACAATTTAAGTATGGTTGCTAGGTAGAATTCCAAAAATAAGTGGTCTTGGAGACTTTCCGGAAATTTACCAAAATTGGAATCAAATATTTTTGAAATCCAATTGATGAAAATGTTTGTCCTAATTAAATAAACATTTTAAGTACAGTTGCTAGATAGAATTCCAAAAAGCTATCCCCGCACTCCCTGTTTGACACAGAAAACAGTTGTTATACACCCTGGGCATAATTTTTTTTCATTATTTTTGAAATCTGTTATTGTTACTTAAAGAATTCTAGGATATATGGTTGCTAAGTAGAATTCCAAAAAATAATTGTCTATGGGACTTTCAGGAAATTTACAAAGATTGGAATCAGTACTTTTGAAATCGATATGTTGAAAATGTTTGCCATAAGCTACACAAATAATTCAAGTACAGTTGCTAGGTAGAATTCCAAAAAAATAGGTGGTCTTTGAGACTTTCAGGAAATTTACCAAAGTTGGAATCAAATATTTTTGAAATCCAATTGATGAAAATGTTTGTCCTGAATTAAATAAACAATTTAAGTATGGTTGCTAGGTAGAATTCAAAAAAAAAAAATAAGTGGTCTTTGAGACTTTCAGGAAATTTACCAAAACTGGAATCGCCTTTCAGAATCCTAAGTTATCAGAATTTTTTTTTACCAAACACTTGTCAGAATGCAAAAATTTAAAATAAATATGTGTCTTTGACATTTTCAGGCAATTTGCCAAAGTTAGAAGCGGAACCAAAATTCCAAAAGCTAATATTGCAAATCTATAGACTATATGCAACAATTCTGCATAAAGATTTAATACCTAAATCCTAAAATGTAGGAGGAGTTTGCGTCACATGCCACATGTGTCAAAATCCAAATCTTTGGGTCTTTGTTAAAATTGGCATCATGGGGCCTCTTGTTTGCACCAAGACAAATATCAAAAATCCGAAAGCTTATTGTGCATCTACAGACTATATGCAACAATTCTACAACAAAATTAAATCCCCTAAATCCATAAATGTAAGAGGAGTTTGTGTCGCATGCCACATTTGACATCATGGGGCTCTTATTTGCACCAGGACCAGTCTACAGACTATATGCAACAACTCTACAACAAAATTGAATCCCTAAATCCAAAATGTAGGAGGAGTTTGAGTCACAAGAAAAGTGTGACGGACGAACAGACGGACGGACAGACGGAGGGTATAACATTATCCCCGAACTCTCTTCGAAAGTGCGGGGATAAATATGCACCTAGCATGTTAATGTGAGCATTGCCTTCCGTTATTCCCTAGTCTAATGCTGGTTGACTTACTTGAAAGAGTCCTGAGGTTGTGGAATTGTGAGGACATACGTACCAATCACTGCCATCCACGGGGCTAAAACTATGTACAGTGTGCAAAATGTTTACTATCTATCCAACATGAATCTCCGAGATTCATGTTGGATAGTAAACATTTTTTTTTTCTATACCGGGAGCAAGTCCCTGTGATTGCATGGACATGCCATCACGTATCTGTAATTGTTTGAACAACATATCTTGGCACTGTATCAACTGTGGAATGCCACAATTTTCACCAAATAGAAAAAAAAGAAAGGAAACGGGGAATGGGTCAAAGACACAACGACCCAAAGGGGAGTAATAACAACTCAAAGCCATCATAAGATCTTCAATGAACGATGAAGATACCCCACACTCAACGGCAGGTCGGAATCGGCCCCTAAATGAAGAATATCAAGTTCAGCGAAATAACCATAATCCTAGACTCCTATAGACATAAAGTAAACTAACTATAGAAAACAGACAAGACACACAAAGAGGACAGGCACAAACCTGCTTCGGCGGGGTTTAACTAATTTTATTGGGCCCAAACCTTCCCCCTTTAGCCAAGTTTATTTGATAGCACTGACCCCGAGTAAAAAAACAAAGTTTTTGTGCTTTAATTTTTCCCAAATTTTGGAATTTTTTCTGGCAGCCTTAGATTCTAAAATTTTTAGCATGTTTAAATTTGAATTTTTTTTTAAAGTTTTGTGTCTTTCTCGTATAACTTTATACTTTGTAAACTCAGGTAAATTCGTATCCTCCGAGGTTGGGTTAACATTGATAGTGCTTTGCTGCTATTTTTAAAATGCTTTTTGCTTCATTTTTAGTCTAGAAGTTTCATGCTTTTTTATTGCTAAAATGTGCTTGTGTATATTTTTACAAAAAATATGCTTTTAGGTGCATGTTGCATGTTTTGTTGATTTGTTGATGTACTTGTTAGATATTCGGTAAAAAGCTCTTAAGAGCTTGTGTTTTATGTTATTTTACATGCCGAATTAAAATATAGCTTTACTTACTTACTTACTTGTTCATAACTCGTTTAGTAGAAAAACAAGTGACGACTCCATTGGACCCGGAAGGCACGTTCCTCCCCTGACGCCAAATCCAGAAGATGTCAATGAAATAGAACATCATCATGGAATAAAATCACTGTATTGTCATTGAACATAAACTTTCAGAGTATCAAAAACAAGACTTTGAGCTATTGAACATATTTGACAGTTACAACCCTACCATCATAATTGGTAAAGAGACCTGGCTGAACAATGCCATACACAGTTCAAAATTTTTTTCCGGCAACATATAATATTAACAGAAAAGACCGAGACGATGGTTTTGGTGGAGTTCTGTTGGCCATCATATCAAACATCACCAGCGAACAATTTAATATAGGTGAGGGATATCGTGCACGGGCGTACGAGAAATAAAATGTCACGACACAACTCTAGACAAATCTAAGAGCACTTTATAGACCACCAAGTTCAACAATTGATTATATAGACAATATGTGCACAATCTAATTTTAATTAGATTGATATGTGCACAACCATAGACTCCCGGGGGTGCTTTCAAATTTTACCCATACATAGGCTCGTCCCGGAGAAATACTTATACCCGACAAAAATACCAAAATTTGGCAGTATACCCCCAAAAATATCCATTATAATAATACACCCAAAAAAATACCTTCCAAAATTTTAAACCCCCAAAAAATACCTTGAGGAGTTTTATGTTCTGTCATTTGTGCTATGTAAGACAAATACAACCTTTCCTAGGATCGTTACTTAGCTACCGAAGCACTATAAATTAGTGAAGTGTCCATCAAACAATAGGGATACGTCGAAGTTTGATGCTATATTGTATACACAAAAGCCAAATATTTTTATGCATGTTGTCAATCCTTTTTCAGAAAACTAATGTACCCCATAAAAATACCAACAAAATATGAAACCCCCCCCCCAAAAAAAAAATACCACCATATTATTGTAACCCCAAAAATTTACTATCATTTTTTGCACCCCCAAAAAATAGCAAAATCTTAAATTTTACCCCCCAAAAATAGTCCAAGCCTATGTACAGAAAATTTTTGGGAGTACTATTCTGAGTTGGTGGAGACTTAAACCTACCCGATATCACTGAACTGAATTGACCAAGCCATTGATGGAAATGCTAACACCAAGGCTATAAATCAGCGCCTCCTTGACTGTTCACATCAATGTGGCTTTGAACAAATGGTGAACTTCAATACTCGTAACAATTCTACACTAGATTTATTTTTTACCAATCGACCATCACTTATATCTCACGAGCACCTGGTATTAGGGATCATGACGTAGTGGAAATTATTTCAAGCGCCTCACCAAGAAGGAATAAACCAGTCCCCTGTAAAATTTTCCTTTGGGAGGATGCAGATATAGAAGCCCTACAATTAGGATGCACTGATCACTCCAATAGGTTATGTGTCAACTTTACTATCACTAGCTCTATCAAGGAAATGTGGGAGCTCATTAAAACAAACTTGCTTACCTATAGGACCAGCATGTACCATCCAAGCAAAGATCAACACGCGATTCACAAACTGACCTGGTAACAAAGAGGCCAAGAGCTTGTACAGAAGGAAAAAGCGCAGTTACCAGAAGGCAAGGAAATTGTGTAAAACCAAGGACATAGAGCGTTACAAACTCCTTAAGAAACAGTCAACAGAAGCATGTAGAAGGGCATACAATGATTACATCACTTACATCATAAGGCCCGATTCTAACGAAAACCCCAAAAGATTCTGGTGTTTCATCAAGAGCCTTAGAACAAAAAACACTGGAGTGGCACCCCTAAAGGACAGAGTAGGAATGATATAGCCGGAGAACACCAAGAAGGCCGACATTCTCAACGACCAATTCTCGTCAGTTTTCAACAAGAACGAACACGCGTCAACAATCACAGACAAAGGACAAAGTCCTTATCCAGACATGCCACCTATAAGGTCCTATAAAGATGGAACTAGAATGTGTACATAAGATACTGTCCAACCTAAAAGTACACAAAGCCACAGGCCCTGATGGTTTATCACGCCACATACTCGAGGAGATGGCCACACACGTTGCTCCAATGATCCAACTATTTTTCCAGGCCTCTATAGACCAGGGCATTCTACCAGATGATTTGAAAACTGCAAATGTAGTACCAATTTATAAAAAGGGACAAGCGCAAAGCTGAAAATTATCGACCTGTAAGCTAACTTCTGTAGCTTGTAAGATGATAGAGCATATAATGTGTGGCAGTATAATGAAACATCTGGATTCGAATAACATACTCAATGATGCACAGTATGGCTTCAGGAAAAGAAGACCCTGTGAGAGTCAGCTTATCCTAACAATTCAGAACCTCGCCAAGTGATCTCATTTTGCTCGACTTTTCCAAAGCTTTTGACAATGTGCCACACAAGAGACTGCTCTATAAGATCATGTATTATGGAATTAGAGATAACACCAACCAATGGATTAAGAACTTTCTTAGCGGACGAACCCAACAAGTTCTGCTAGATGGAGCCAAATCCAGCATAGCTCCAGTTGACTCTGGCATCCCACAATTAAGGTAGTGTACTCGGCCCCTTGTTGTTTCTGTTGTATATCAACGACTTGTCAGATGCGGTATCAACAGGATCAACAGCCTGCCTGTTTGCGGAGTGCCCTCACCGTAACATCAGAAGTGAAAAGGATGCCATAACTATACAAGATCTCGTCAAACTGCAGAAGTGGGAGGCCGATTGGTTCGTGGAATTCCATCCCAAGAAGTGTAAAGTGGTACATACTGCCAACAAAACAAAAATCATCAACTACCCATACAACACCCATGGCCATGTACTAGATGTGGTAGATTCCGCAAAATACCTAGGCGGGACAATACATAAATCTTTGAGATGGATTGAACATATAAACCAGGGGACGAAAAGGGCCAACAACACAATAGCCTTCCTGAGGCGGAACCTCCATCACTGCCCACAGAACACCAAGGCACTGTGTTATCTCATCCTGGTCAGACCACTAACAGAATATGCATCTGTAGTTTGGGACCCGTACACTGCAGAGAACATCAATGAGCTGGAAATGATTCAGCGTAGAGCAGCCACAATGCTTCTTGCAGACTACCAGACAACTAGCAATGTCACTACCATGCATAACCAACTCCAGTGGAAGACCTTGCAGGAACGGCGAACCAGGTATAAAACCATAATGATGTACAGGATAGTAAACCAACTCATTGACATCTCATTACATCACCTAGTACGAACTATATCACCCAGAGGTAATAACATCAGCTTCCTGGTACCTTATGCTAGATTATTAGTTTACCAAAGATCCTTCTGTCCGGATGCCATCAGAACCTGGAACTCCTTACCAGCCGGAGCAATCAATGCTCCATCTCTAGACTGCTTCAAGGACAGGCTCCAGGCCACAAACTTGAGGGAGTATACGTAATGGCTGTTTTTAACCGCACCATAAACATATTTTTGGCACTGTTTTTAACTGTATATAGTTTTCCTTGCACCACATGCCGGTGCGAGTATCCAAAATTGGCCTGTACCATACCCAGAAGAAGAAGAAGAAGAAGAGCATATTTAGTAGGCGGTACGAATCTTAGGAAAATTGTAATCAAAATGAAAACTATTACTATATCGTCTACTGTTTTTAATAAAAGCAATATAAGCACTAAAAATTAGTTGAAAATACATGATAGGAATTTTAGCGGGAACCGGTTCTCTGTAGAGACTTCACTTAATTTTTCATTATACATGTTTGTATGCTTTTTTGCCGTAAAATATATGAAGATATTATTTATTAAAGTTTATAATATTTGCACATGACATTTTATGCATTTTAAGTGATGTATATGACCTGGCCCAGAAAATAGGCATGTGCAAAAATATTTAACCCTGTTTGAATAGATAAAAGGCAAGAATGTCGAACTTAAGAGTTGAAACTTTTTGAGTAGTAGATGAGGAAGTCGGACAGGACAGCTTAAGGGGATACGATACAGTACCAAGGGCAGATAATAACATCGCCGGATCTGGAATGTTGTTTTCGCGACGTCACAGATTAGATCGCGACGTCATAAATCACCGGACTTCGCGAATTGCGGACAGAATACTGTCTGTGGAAGCATGTAAAATAAAGCTATGATAAAATCAATGTGGTTAAATATGAATTGCTCATAACGAAATAGGGAACATGGCAGCTCAAGATTCGACATGCTTCTCAAATTGAAACTCTCCTTTTGGCATCGTTTCCAATAGAATCATTTTTCCCAACTGCATCGTTAACAATAGAATCAATTTTCAGGGCAATTTCACGTCATTTTACGATTTGAATTTTCAGGAGATGCTTTGAAAATTCAATTAAAAATCCCGTGAAAATACTTTCACGGGTTAAATACAAAATGCTGTGAAAATGTATTATCAGTAAATAATAGGCGAGAGTATGATATTGAAGAGGCATTATCACGATACACATGCGTGATAATCATTTTACTTTAAATGAGGGTCGGTATGATCTTTTTCGGGACAATAGGAAAGGCCAATTATTTCACAGAGAATTCGATTCGGTCAATTTTATTTTTTGGGATGACTGAGGGAATCGTACATTTTTTCTGGGGAAATCGGGATTAAAACCCTCCTACCCACCCCCTTAAATTAAACCAACACAAGATACAATGAATTCTAAATTTTTTTCATTAAAGGTCACTCTATATTGATCTATGTACTTGAACAGCGGCATAAGGGAAATCATCACAAAGTCACTAGAAGGGTCGAGTTGTATTCGACTGATCTTTGTGAATATCTTCAGACGCAAGTAATCATTAATCACAGGATAAATTCTCTGTTCTGTTTTGTGTCTTTTATTTCCTGTTTAATGAAACTGAATTCTGTTCTACTTTTCGCAACACTAATAAGCGAGAAAACATAAGTTTACGACGTTTTTCCAAGCAAAATATAATGTAACGTCATTTCGCGCCAAAACCGGGAATGCTCATTTGTAGTGATAAAAAATGCCATTTTTCACACTGTAGCTTTAAATGAAGCACATGGACCCCCGTTTTTCAAAGCGAATTTTGGAAGAGTGATGAAATCTCTGGGAATTATGAAGAAAAAATCAGTTCACAATTTTTTTCTATGTGAAATTTTACTTACAAGAAATGAACGTTTTTTTCTGTAAATATGAGCGTAAATGTCAATTTCGAACCATAAATACTTACCATCTTTAGAAATATCTCAGGAAACTGTAGCAAAAAACCGGAAGCAATTAGCTTAATTCGTTCATAAGTTATGACATTTTACATATTGTTGTAAAAATACAATTTTTACGCAATATTTTGGAAAATGGGCAATTTTGAATCGCAATTATCTCGAAAACGAAATCATGAAGGTATATTTTTCTTTGCAGATTTGGAAAGAGCATATTCAAATTGACTTTGTTTCAAAATTTCATGAAAAAATCAGTTCAGGATCTTTACTGTATCGCATCCCCTTAACTCTTCTCGTTCAACCCCCAAGATAATTGAAACGACTGTTAATACTAAAACACTTACATAGTCAAAAAGTGAAAACATATGGAACTCAAATGGATCTGTGATTATATTAATGAAAGAAAGCAAATTGTAGTCTTAAATGACGAAATCTCTTCCGAAGGTTGTATCAAGGCTGGTGTTCCCCAAGGTTCAGTTCTTGGCCCCTTACTGTTCTTGTTGTATATTAATGATATTACTGATAATTTGGGAAACATTGCAAGGCTATTTGCTGATGATACCTCTCTACAGTACTCTGGGACTGACCTGGGAGTCGTAGAACCAGAAATTAATAATGATATGTCCAAAGTAAATGAGTGGGCCAAAACATGGCTAGTTGATTTTAATCCTGCAAAAACTAAAGCTTTGTTAATATCAAACATAGAGTATCATGTTCCAGAAATTAAATTCAACAATGAAAAGGTTGAAAATATCAAGTGTCATAAACACTTAGGAATAACTTTTTCTACTGATGGTAATTGGTCAACTCATATTGAAAATATAACGAAATCAGCGATGAAACAAATTAATGTACTACGAAAGTTAAAATATACTCTATCTTCCAAAAGTTTGTCCAACATTTTCACTACATTTATTAGACCATTACTTGAATATGCATGTAAAGTATGGGATGGATGTTTAGGAAGAGAAATTGACACTCTCGAAATGATACAACTTGAAGGAGCTAGAATTGTTACCGGACTAACAAAATTCGCTAGTAGGGAATCTCTTTATTTCGAACTGGGTGGGATACATTGGCAGAAAGGCGAAAAAGCAGGAAATTATGCACATTTTATAAAATGCATAATAAATTATGTCCTCAGTATCTATGTGATCTTTTACCTCCACAAGTATCTGAAATAAATGAATATAATTTACGTAATAGAAATAATTATGTTCCTGTTAGAGCTAGATTAAGGGTATCAGAAGTCTTTTGTTCCATCTACTGCGTCTTCATGGTATGATCTTGATATTCAAGTACGGAAGTCACAGAACCTTCCGACATTTAAAAATAGACTAAAGTCTAATGTATACAGGCCCCCAAAGTACTATAGAGAGGGTGCGAGAAAACTTAATAGACCCCCCCTTAATATATTACACACAAGGTTACGGCATCAATGTAGCAATTTAAAAGCTGATTTATATAGAGTAAATTTAGTATATGACCCTTCATGCCATTGTGGAGCACCATATGAAGATGCAATTCACCTTTTTCTTGAATGTTCAAATTATCAAATTCAAAGAAATGTTCTGTTTTCAGACTTAAGAAATCGAAACCATATTATTCGGCAATGACAACTTGAATTTTCGCATGAATTCAAAAAATTTGAAAAGGTAAGAAATTTCATAAACCAAACAAAACTATTTCAGACTGGTCAATAGAATCTACATTCTTTTCTTCTTTTCTTTTCTTTTTTTTCATATTTCCCTTTTTGTTTATTTTTTTATTTCTACTCTCATTTACATTTTCGTCTTTTTATTAAATTGATATCTTTAGGGACCGACCATTTAACTTGAAAAGGGGGGGGCTATGGTTTTTTATGCCCCCGTGAATCGAAGATTCAGGGGGCATATAGTTTTTGGTCTGTCTGTCTGTTTTGTTTGTCTGTTTGTCTGTTAGTCCACAAAAAACTTTAACATTGGGTATATCTTTTGAATGGAAAGTGATAGGGCTCTCATATTTTGCATGTGTATTTCTTGTGGCAAGACTTTTCAAATGATACCAAAATTTTGGACCTTGTGACCTTGACCTTGACATGTGATGGACTATTTGAAAAAAATAATAAACATTAACGTTGGGTATATCTTTTGAATGGTAAGTGATATTGCTTTCATATTTTGCATGCGCATTCCTTGAGGCAAGACCTTTTAATTGGTATCAGAATAGTTGACCTTGTGACCTTGACCTTGGCCTGTGAACAACTGCATAAAAACTTTAACATTGAGCATATCTTTTGAATGGTAAGTGATCGGGCTCTCATATTGTGCATGTATATTCCTTGTGGCAAGACCTTTCAAACGATATCAAAATCTTGGACCTGGTGACCTTGACCTTGACATGTGATGGACTTTTTGAAAACAAAATAATAAACTTTAACATTGGGTATATCTTTTGAAAGGTAAGTGATATGGCTGTCATATTTTGCATGTGCATTTCTTGTGGCAAGAACTTTTGATTAGTACCAGAATAGTTGACCTTGTGACTTTGACCTTGGCCTGTGAACAACTGCATAAAAACTTTAACATTGAGCATATCTTTTGAATGGTAAGTGATAGGGCTTTCATAGTTTGCATGTGTATTCCTTGTGGAGAGACCTTTCAGTGACCCTCAGTTGGTACCAGAATATTTGACCTCGTGACCTTGACCTTGGCATGTGACTGTCCGGTAAAATTTCACCAGAAATATATTTTGTTTTATTATATATATATATATATATATATGTTTCTTGATATCTATAGATTTTTTTTGTTAAAAAGATTTTTTAAATCATTCAGCATATTTTCTTTATTTATTCACTTGCATTTTACAGGTATTTACATATGTGTTATATATATATTTCAATGATGAGGGATGTTACTAAAAATATCTATTATTTTATTTCTTCTCTTCTGTGTATTCCTCCACTTTTGGGGAACCAGTATTTATGATCCCTGGTGTAATCAAAGTACTGATAACACTGACAGACAGAACACAATGAGTTGACTATAAATGTTCCAAAAAAGGGGGGGGTAAAAATTGTTTTCTTAATAATGCTTGGATAATGATAAGGGGTTCATTTGGATGACTTCTGTGTTTGCATCCGATTGCAATCATCATTTGATTTTATTAAACTTTTCAGTTGATACCAGAATTAAATTATTTTGTCAGAAGGACATTTATTGTTTAAAGTTGCTAAATGTTTCTTCTTTACTTTTACTCAGGGGCATAAGTGTTTCACAAAACACATCTTGCTTTTTCTAAAAAAATATTTTGGACCTGATTTTATGTGAAAAAATATTTTGGCTGCCAAAATGATGAACAAAAATTTTCTGAAGGAGGCTTTCTGCCCAAAAAAATATTGTTTATTTTGGGAAAAAAATATTTTGTTGATACACGTGAAAAAAATAAATAAATTTCTGTCCAGAAAAAAAAAACATACCCCCCTTCAGGTTAAATGGTCGGTCCCTTACATTGTTGTATTGCCTGTTGCTATGCTATGAATATATATTGTATCTGTAAGGAGAGGACAGTTGCTAAGTTGGTACAACTTGTTGCCCAATTCATTTTCTATTTTTTTTGCAATAAAATAGTATTAAAGTAAAGTAATCAAAAAGTAAAGTTGATATGTACAATTCAAACTACGAACTAGTCTTTGAGATTTTCAGGAAATTTATCCCAATTACTGAAATTGGCTTGACTGAATTTACAGCCCAGGTAAACTGTAAACAAGTTCACTGAAAATAATGGTTGTCAGGTATTTCCATAAAAACTTTGTCTTGAGAGCTTCGGGTATTAAATTTACTAAATTTAGAAGACATTTTTTTTTCATTTGGGTATGGTCATGTTGTTCTAAAGAATTCCTTAAAAAAAAATAAAAATCCCGGCTCTGAGAGTTTCGGCAAAGAGGTATGGCCATTTACCCGCGTAATTATTTCATTCAGCATACTAATTTTGCAAATGCATCAAATTTTCTCGAAAAAAAAAAATTAACAGGTCATCTGTTACATACAATGTCGGAACAAAATAAATTCGAAAGCATTTTCAAACATTTCGATAAAAGATTCAGCAACTGAACTTGCCACTTAAATGCAATTTTGACAATTTTTCTGGAGGTTTCTGATGAAATTTTTTGTATATGACAACAAGAACCAAATAAAACCAACTGCCATTTGGTAGGCGAAACGTTTATCCATTCGCAACAAAAAAATGGTTTTGGTTCTCGGTGTCCTTTCAGTGGTACTATTACTATTCTCTTAAACGCTGTAAAATAGCTAAAATTTACATAAAAGGCTATTTATAGCCATGTTCGACTGCTAACAATCCAGAAAACATACAAGTGTAGCATATTAGTGCTTTTGCAAAATTTAGGTGTGGCGTTGCCCCCTTACGCATTGAAACGGGGAGGTATGAGAAAAAGGAGGTAAATGAAAGAGTTTGTTATATTTGTAATAATAGTATTGAGGATGAGCAACACGTGTTATTAGATTGCCCTTTATATGCAGATTTACGAAAATTTGTTCCGTGAAGCTCAGTTGGCTAATAAAAATTTTAACTTCTTAAGTGATAACGACAAGTTTATTTACTTTTTTAAAAGTACTGATATTTTTTATCCTTAGCCGAAGGAATAGTTTTCTATATTCACAATAGTAATTTTACATTTTTATATATGTAAATGTTTTATTGCTTATATTAGTCTCTCATAATTCTTTTTAGAATGGCACTTGTAATATTTTACTTGTAAATTGTGTATGTATTTGTTTAATCATGTTTTATAAGTGGTTAGACTTTAATAAAATATTGAATCTGAATCTATATTAAAGTACATGTACACGAACTAGAGACAATCTTACACGTTTTTTGAGAACATTTGAGCATATTCTGAAACCAACATAGGCACAAAATTCACGCCTAAATGGCCACCTTTTTACCCAAAATTGGAATCACAGTTTTTTGCAATCTATTTATTGAAAATGACTGATAATTTTACGTTATATTAAAAAGTGTCGTAGGTAAAATTCACACAAAACTCATTTTTTTCACAAAATTTACCAAAGAACAAACCATTTTCTAAATTCTAATTGTTCAGGATTATGTCTTGTATTAGAAAAAACTGCAAAATAACACTATTTTCAAGTATTTCCAAGTACGGTCCAATCATGAAACTTTAACGTGGGTCTCAACGGGGATTAATCGGGAAGTGGGATTGGCCTTTTTTAGTAAGCGGGAAACGGGATTGTGGAAAACGTGAAAACGGGAAAGATTATTGATTGTGAAGCAGGAACCACTAACAGCCCGTGAAACGAGAAAAGGTGGCCTTTTAAAATTCGTTGTAAATGATATTTTCCAGTCCGGGAAACGGAAAAGTGTATAAAAATTGACGGGATTTCGGTAAAGGGGTCCCCATTGAGACCCCTTTAATAAATGCAAGATTCGCATCCATAGCTAAGATGACTTGATTTCAGTCATGAACAGATCTAGCCGGTGTGTCCGCGAACCTTAGACTAATTAATTAGATTGAAAAGTTTTAAAGTGGACCACTTATATGCAGATATATTCACTTTGAATGCTTGAGTATAACGCTTTTGAAAAATTCAATTACATGTAAGCCTTGAATTTTTAAAGTTTTTTTTTTATATTTAAAAAGTTTCAGAAATGAACATTTGATATCAAAATATAATCTCTCTTACAAACAGCTTATCTCATCCTCGATTCAAGTTACGGAAATGTTGTTTAAAATGCCTAAAACCGATTGAAAATCTAGAACAAGAAATGCATGTCGATACGACATCAAACCGGGTTTTCCTTCACTATTTGAATGGAAAAATAGGTACTTGTGTGAGAAGCTGTTTAACTTATACCTCCTCTCATTATGTGCAGCGTATGCCGACACTCTTAAAATCACTGAAAAGGTATACTTTACTAAAGGCATATGGTCAAAAGAATTCAAATATAAGTTCAAAGAGGCATAACTCCTGGAAAAAATTGCATGATGAAAAATCACATCTACATATGATGTCCTTGCTACATATAAAATTTCACGAAATTCTGTTGAACGGTTAAAGAGGAGTTGCTCTTACAAGCATATGGTCAAAATACAAATAAATTTCTAAGTTCAAAGGGGCATAAATCCTGGATAAATTGCACGAGGAAAAATCCCGACAATATGCACATGATGTCCTTGTTACACATAAAGTTTCATGAAATTCTGTTGAACGGCTACAGAGTTGTGCTAACAAGCATATGGTCAAAACGCCTATAAATTTCTAAGTTCGAAAGGGCATACTTCCTGGATAAATTCACGATGAAAAATCCCCTATAAATGCTGC
Organism: Modiolus philippinarum; assembly: GCA_002080025.1. Taxonomy (NCBI): domain Eukaryota; kingdom Metazoa; phylum Mollusca; class Bivalvia; order Mytilida; family Modiolidae; genus Modiolus; species Modiolus philippinarum. The sequence goes on from MJUU01031285.1 coordinate 16,673, forward strand.
TTATAAACTACTTCCTGTATATGTTCGTATATTTGATATTGTATTTGAAAGTTAGCTGGTCCAAAGGTTATATTTGTCCTATATATATGCAAAAATAAGAGAGATCCTGCAAATACAGATAATTATAGAGGTCTAACAATTTTAAGTTGTTTTGGTAAATTATTTACTTGTATTCTAAACAACAGATTGTTCAATTATTTTGAATGTTTAGGCTTTTGTGTGAAGAACAAGCTGGATTTAGAAAAGGTTAATTTTGGCATTTATTTTTGTAATTTCGAAATGTTATCCAGACCACCTGTTTTAAGTGCCCACATCTCACTTGGATGTAGCGTTGCTCGACAATTAGCAAAGAATTCCGCTTACACCGGTGCTAGGGGCCGTCTTGAACTTACTATGAGGTATGAGCAAAGCTCATTGTTGAAGGCCTCATGGTGACTTCAAGATGAAGAACAACAATAAAAGCGTTGTTCCTTTGCTTGTGTTTTACCATGTATTTGTAGAGACTTCTCCCTTCTTTTTCCTATTTTTCTCATGCGCATTT
>MJUU01031285.1:27471-55681 GCA_002080025.1 Modiolus philippinarum
ATTTTCCGCTTGAGTGACTTACATTCAAGTTTACGTCCGAGTTCAGATCTCAGTCACTGTACATGGTAGGATCATCTAACCTTGCATGAGCATGCATCTCTGATGGTAGGTCAGCATCCAGGCAAAATTGGGTAACTTTGACCTACATTTTCCGCTTAAGTGACTTACATTCAAGTTTATGTTCGAGTTCAGATCTCAGTCCCTGTACAAGGTGGGATCATCTAAGCTTGCACATGCATGCATCTCTGATAGTAGGTCAGCATCCAGGCAAAATTTGGTCACTATGACCTATATTTTCCGCTTGAGTGACTTACATTCAAGTTTACGTTCGAGTTCAGATCTCAGTCACTGTACATGGTAGGATCATCTAACCTTGCATGAGCATGCATCTCTGATGGTAGGTCAGCATCCAGGCAAAATTGGGTTATTTTGACCTACATTTTCCGCTTGAGTGACTTACATTCAAGTTTATGTCCGAGTTCAGATCCCAGTCCCTGTACAAGGTAGGATCATCTAACCTTGCACATGCATGCATCTCTGATAGTAGGTCAGCATCCAAGCAAAATTTGGTCACTATGACCCATATTTTCCGCTTGAGTGACTTACATTCAAGTTTACGTCCGAGTTCAGATCTCAGTCACTGTACATGGTAGGATCATCTAACCTTGCATGAGCATGCATCTCCGATGGTAGGTCAGCATCCAGGCAAAATTGGGTCACTTCGAACTACATTTTCCGCTTGAGTGACTCACATTCAAGTTTATGTCCGAGTTCAGATCTCAGTCCCTGTACAAGGTAGGATAATCTAACCTTGCACATGCATGCATCTCTGATAGTAGGTCATCATCCAAGCAAAATTTGGTCACTATGACCTATATTTTCTGCTTGAGTGACAACATTCAAGTTTATGTCCGAGTTCAGATATCAGTCACTGTACATAGTAGGATCATCTAAACTTGCATATGCATGCATCGCTGATAGTTTGTCATCATCCAGACAAAATTAGGTCACTTTGACTTCAATTTTTCGCTTGAGTGACTTATTTCAAGTTTAGGCCCGAGTTCAGATATCAGTCACTGTACATAGTAGGATCATCTAAACTTGCATATGCATGCATCGCTGATAGTTTGTCAGTATCCAGACAAAATTAGGTCACTTTGACTTCAATTTTCCGCTTAAGTGGCTTACATTCAAGTTTAGGTCTGAGTTCAGATCTCAGTCACTGTACATAGTAGGATCACTCTAACCTTGCATATGCATAAGTTTCTGATGGTCAGCATCCAGGCAAAACTAGGTCACTTTGACCTATATATTCCACTTGCCTGACTTAAATTCAAGTTTATGTCCAAGTTCAGATCTCACCTTACCTTTCATGTGCATGCATCTTTGGTAGTATGTCAGCATCCAGACAAAATTGGGTTGCTGTGACAATGTGCCAGGCGAACTTTGTAATCGTTGATTACCTATGTTTCTATATATTAAATGTTTTAATTAGCAGAAATGCAATTTGCAAATGATAGTTACTAATGTTTCATATTTACTACTGCAGTACGTAATAGTTTATAAAACTAACGTTTGAAATGGTTTAGTTAAAGTACACATTGTAGTACCTCACTAATGCACGATGCGCAAAAGAAAACTACTTTATCAAGGAAGGGGCTTTTATTCCTGTCTACATCTTGATGTTTAGTTAACTATACCAACATAGTTTGAGCGGAAATATTTCATTATGGATATACATCGTTTATCAATTAATTTTAGAAATAAAAGATATGGCCATGTCTTTTCTTTTAAAATCTTTAATCGTTCCGTATAGTATTATTCCCGGTTTCCATGGAAATCGGGTACTAGAATGGTTCGCTGCAAGCATGTCTGCAGAAACGAAAACAAAGCTTGCTCATTGGTCAGAAGTTCCCGCGTAATACTGGTGCTAAANGGTGTTGCCTGTTAATATTATTGCTCTATTTACAAATATTTGTTACAACACCTCCAGTATTAGGAGGAATTTAATATAAGGTAAGTGGATACCGTCCGTATTTTCCTGCCGTCCGTATTTACCGGAATCTACCCTAATAGTTTATAAAACTAACGTTTGAAATGGTTTAGTTAAAGTACACATTGTAGTACCTCACTAATGCACGATGCGCAAAGAAAACTCTAGTTTATCAAGGAAGGGGCTTTTCTTGATGTTTAGTTAACTATACCAACATAGTTTGAGCGGAAATATTTCATTATGGATATACAATTAATAATAATTTTAGAAATAAAAAATATGGCCATGTCTTTTCTTTTCAAATCTTTAATCGTTCCGTATAGTATTATTCCCGGTTTCCATGGAAATCGGGTACTAGAATGGTTCGCTGCAAGCATGTCTGCAGAAACGAAAACAAAGCTTGCTCATTGGTCAGAAGTTCCCGCGTAATACTGGTGCTAAATGATGTGCGTCGTCTCCGTAATCCCGCTGATTTGCACATCGATATAAACAATTCGAGGTTGCATTTGAAAAACTTGAATTTAACTATAAACTGATTGCCTCATATATGTTTACATTGTCATTGCCTTCAATGTAATCAGTTTGCGAAATACAACCATGGACAAGTAAGGGACGACAAATATCCAAACTAGCTATATTGGAGTCAACTGGTATAGGGAAAGGCAATCGTTTCTTTATTGCCGGTTGCCATGGTATCTTTAGGAATCCGTCAATCTGTATTTTAAAAAGGTCGGAATCTGATCCGATCAGCAGATTTCCTCTGGTATTATTATCTATCCTGAGGGCTTCCGATATGGGAAACGTGCATCTACGGTTCCGAACACTAAAGAAACTGTTTTGTCGCAGCTTTAAACCAACGATTGTTTGAATGTTTCATAAAATATCGTTTAACAGGTTGAAATTTAATATTTTGATATAAAGCATTTTTTACAATTTATAAATGTATCCATGCACACGGGTATGGATTCGTTGCTCTTAGGGATGCCAGTATATTTGTAAAACTAATTGTTGTATATATTTGTCAATAAATGTAGACAATACAGTACAACGAGGCGAGCTTAGCAGGATGTAGTACATTTTATCCCAGATTGAACAATCACTCCAGTTATTTAATTCTTTGTTACATATATATATGCCCAATAAATGTATTGATGGCTATAAACCGGGAAGCTTTTTAAAAAAGCTTAACTTGGTTCACTTTGATTTGAATAAAAATGTGTAATGTTGAAAAAGTCATAGTATTATTATCTATAATAATAATTAGAATTATGAAAAAACAAAAAAACAAACAGCAACAAAACTGAAATAGAAAAGACCCCTATGCTCTCAAATATCTGTCAAATTAGTGATTGTATTACATGTTGCAGAGACAAAGAGTTAATCCGTTGTAAAATTCGGTAATAACACGCGTGTGCGAGACTTCCCGTGAGGTAAGTCGATTTTTGATTCCCAATTCCTGTAATTTTAATTAAAACTGTACAGAAATGTCAACAAAACATTTTTTTTTATTGAATATTGATAAATTGTCATGGATATTAATTGTAATATAAGGTTAGCACAATTATTAAATGACGACGCATCAGTAAAAACAACAACTTTACCATCGGAACTTTGTGCCATTTCAGGTAAACTTCGACTAAAATTCCGAGGAGTTCCGAACGGATTCTAGTGTTGCATCATTGGAGCGAGGTTAACGATTTCGAGTAGTTGCTAATCTCTGTATGTCTGTAGATATTGATAGGCATTTAATTCATTTAAAATCAAATAAAAACCTAACCGTGTATTATCTAGTCAGTGACGTATAATTATAAGTCCTTGATCTAGTATATATGCAGTTTTATATATATTAGTCCCAGTAAGAAACCGAAAGGGCTAATGGTTATCCTGGGAGCCTACGACAAGAAGAATACAAAGAAACAAACCATGTAAAAATGAAATAAAAAAAATCATAAACATAAACGCATCTTTTTGTTTTGTTTTGTTTTGTTTTTGTTTGTTTGAAAATGTCGATTCTTTTCAAAATTGTATGTGGATATTACAGGTATGTGAACAATCGAGTAACCTTTGATATGGGTTTACCCATATCTTATCTTGTTCAGACACTTTGCAAGCAAATCCCAACTACTTCAAAGGAATCTTACTCACAATAAGTAGATGTAGAAACAAACATCTTTTGGAATATTCAAAATGGCCCTTGTTGTCATGGAAATTGAAAACAAGGCGGGAAAATCCAATATGCCTGAAATTGGATGAAACTTTACATGAAGGTTGTCTACACCCATAGAAATGAGTCTGGGTCTCAGAATTTTCAAAATGGCTGCCGTTGCAATGGAAACTGGACAAAAGCGGGAAAATTCAAAGTGTCTCAAATCGGGTGAAATTTTACAGAAAGGTTGCCCAGCACTCATAGAAATGATTTTTTGGGGCTTAGAATTTAACTTGTATATTTTGCGGGAAAAGGGGGTTTATCATCGTGTCCATTCTTGTACTGTGTCAACACCTGTATTTTGTCCACACACGCTTAAATTTGCACTTGGCATATTGATGCAGGGCGGTTCAGTGAGAGAGGGCAAATTTGGTGGCCACTCGGCTACAGCTTTAGTTTTTTGTTGTGTTATATCCCTTGATCCTCAGTTGGCTTTAAATTAAGCATTTAATAAAATATGTAAAGTACGCTCTATTTGTATAGATTTCAGAAGTTAGGTGACATGTGTTTGCCAGTAAAAATCTGCGAACTATAAACTTAAGGTTTTAATGTGCAACAGACACTTACATCGAAAAATTCCGTTATACTTGACACTTCAACGACTGTAATTTTTTTTTGATATCGGGATGAATAAAAAAAGACATGTAATCTAGTAAATTATGATATTAATTAGCTTTCCTAAAAGAGTCTACCAATTACATGATTTATTTATTATAATTTTCGCAGAATCTGACTGTTTTTTGTTGTTTTATGTTTTTGTCAGCACGAAAAGGACACTTGCCTCATCTGCATCATCGGTTGTTACACAATGGACAGACAGACCAACAGATGGAGGCATCTACATTATCCCCGAACTTTCCGGATGGGTTGAAAAAGTGTCAACCGACAGCTTGAACCTCTGTGTACACTGTCCTTGATCCGAAAGAGAATGTAAATATACGCATCCACTTGCAATATTTCAATCCGGTCTTAGTTTATAAGAATCTTATAAAAACAACAAATTTCGCCTAATCTATCGCATGCAAATCAACTCGACAAATACACACAGTCCCGGATCCCGTTTACCGTTTTGTTAAATTCACGTATCCCGCTTATCATTTTTTGGTTTTCCCGATTCACGCTTATTTACAATTTAGAAAATAGTGTAACGTGTAACCAGTGATACGTTTTTGTGTATATATTCGGATGGGGTCATCTCATTAGGACGACACTCATTAGTCTGACACTCACCGGTCCGACACTTAGTCCGACACTCAATAGTCCGACACTTATTGGACCAACACTCATTAGTCCGACACTTGTTATTCCAAAAAAAAAAAAATAATAATAAATAGCCCCACAAAATCATTTCTACCACTTGTGCAACAAAATGCAACATATTACATATGGAGTGCAGTTTTAACATTTATTGGATAATTCGTGGTTTAAGAAATATGTTTGAAATATGTTTCTTATGTTTTATACTGTAGTAGCTCACCGGTGAACCGCTTTTGACATCACATCACTTTTCTTTCATCCGTAGTAAACTTTTTCCCAGAGAGAAGTTCTTTTTGAGAACCGCTAAATTGATGTTCAAGAACCAGAAATGATTTCTTTTTCCATAGGGTCTATCGGTAACACTTTTTCCATAGAATTCAATATTAAACTAGAAGTACTGTGGTCCGCTGGGCCACAAATGAAACCCCCGCTTCCAAAGTGTAATGTTATTCTTTAAACAGTTGTCCAGGCCAAATTTGAAATCGCCCCAACTCATACAAGCCAAGAAAACAGGAAGTGGTAATTAGTTTAGAGTTATACAACATCAAAGAATCGGCAAACAGGAAGTACATGCACAATAGACCTGTAAATGGCTTACACATTACAACTCATTAAAGCTCCAGTCCAAATTTGAAATCATTCCAACTTATAGAAGCAAAATAAACTGTGACGAAAAATTCTCATCCATAAAAGGTTATAGTAAAACTTCAACATATTGGCAAATAGCAAGTGGTAATACAGCAGACCCAAAAATAGCTAATTATTATAAAGCTTCAGACCAAATTTGAAATCATTCCCACCCAAACAATTCAAGTTAACTGCGACGAACATTTCTCATCCATAGTGTGTTATAGTAAAACTTCAACATATTGGCAAACAGATAGTGTAGCACCACGACAGACCCAAAAATAGCTTACACCTTACAACTCATCATAATCAAGCTTCTGATCAAATATGAAATCCTTCCAACATATGCAAGCTGAGAAAACTGTGACGAAAATTTCTCATCTATAGTGTGTTATAGTAAATCATCAAAATATCGGCAAACAGGAAGTTGCAACATGGCAGGCCCAGAAAAAGCCCACATATTACAACTCATCATAATCAAGCTTCTGACCAAATATGAAATCATTCCAACATATACAAGCTGAGAAAACTGTGACGAAATTTTCTTATCAATAGTGTGTTAAAGTAAACCTTCAATATATCGACAAACAGGAAGTAGCGACATGACAGATCCGAAAATAGCTCACACGTTACAACTCATCATAATCAAGCTTCTGACCAAATATGAAATTATTCCAACATATACAAGCTGAGAAAACTGTGACCAAAAAATGTGTGACGGACGGACGAACGGACACCGCCATCACTATATAACAACCGCTTTTTCAAAGCGGGGGTATAATTATGCCAGTTCCCTCCTGGTAGCCATGTTTTTGTCGGGTCGGAATGAAATTAGCAATTTTTTTGAAGGAAGTCACAAACATCATTCCTGTAAAATATGGTTGAATTTTCTTGAGCGTTTTTCAGAAGTTATGATAAAAATGCGATTTTCTCGTATGGTCCAATGTTAAAACTATGTTCTACGCCTTTGGCCAGGCTTTTTTTTTATGGGATCGTGACGGATGACAGGCGCAGATCCAGTCAATTAGAAAAGGGGTTCCAATTAGAAAGAAAGGAGATTTCGGCGAGCGGAGCGAGGCGCGAAAATTTTTCGGGGTATTTCTTAATAAAACATCAGGATATTCATTAAAAAAAAACATGATTGTCCAGAAAAAAGGGAGGGTTCCAACCCTCGGAACCCCCCTCTGGATCCGCCAATGGATGAGTCATTTTTGTACGGGATATTCGATACAGTATATCTGTGAATATTAGTTAAATTCTGTCAAAAAGGTTAAGCTAAGGGAAGACTGACGCCAAATCTATATAGCAACAGCTTACACTAACTCTTTGGGGCTTGAGAAAAAAAAGTAATGACAACGCCGGGTGCCAAGTGATGATAATATCTTACATTGTCCTTCTGACAAGGTTAGGAAAATTATATGTATCAAAATACTCTATAGAAATTGTAGGAATGTGTAGGATGGGTTATGTTCTTTAGATTAAGTCTGTTTTCTATTTTGACACCATCAACTTGTTAGAACTTATTGAAAGAATGTCGAAATAACTGGAATTTGCGCTTTGGTTTCAGTGCTCTCTCTCTCTCTTTATATACAATGTATATCGGTTATGGTGTACTTGTTCTTGAGAGAATTTAACAAATGAATATACTATAAATACTTTCAATTTTTTTTGTAATTTCCGAATATATTTTTCACCACCCGCTTATAGTATCATCATCTTACTATTTTATAATTCCAGGTTGTTGAAATGTTTTGATCTTTTTGTCAGGAAACGGATAACACCAAGTGCGAGAACACCTTGCCAGTTACCTTTGTTTGTTGACGATCCCGCATTCATGACAAAAAGAACAGATACATTGATGTGGCGTTGTTCGACAATTAGCAATGAACATACTATAGGGTATGAGCAAAACTTATTGCTGAAGAACGTATGGTGACAATAAAAGTGTTGTTCCATTACTCGGTTCTACCATACTGTATTTGCAGAGACTCCGTCGCATATGCATTTACTCCATTTCTTCTTGAGAGCATATTTGCGGTAGTACGAGTAGGTTGCAACGGAACTTCTCACATCCCTCACGGATTTGGGCACTATCCACAAAACATCAGGATGCAGTCGAAGATCAAATGGTATATGGCTTGCAGAGCGTTACTGATTGAAAGTCGTACATACATTCAAGTTTTTTAATAACGAAAAGCTGAAACTCCCGCTTACTAAAATTATCATTTTCCCCGAGTTCCCGTACCATTTTTAAATAATTTCACGTATCCCGCTCTACTTCGTTTCCCATTTTCACGCACAATAATTTGACTTTCACGAGTCACGCTTACAGAAAAATGGTCGATCCCGTGTCACGCTTAGACCCCAATGAGACCCTCTATATACCATGCATGAACATACATTATGAATATTCAATGGAGTATCTGGTAACTGACCAAAAACAAAAACAAAAATATACGTAATTATGACATTTCTTTATCTCCGAGTGTGTAGCACGATGATATATAGAAATGTTATAACTTATTTGTATAATGTACTGGATCTCGTCAAAATTCTAGCGCTGTAATTATTCTTTCCTACAAAGTTCAACGATATGACGGCAATGATTAGGACAAATGTATTGTTGCCAAAGTTTCTGGATAAAAACAGTTGTTTTATATCCATTTGCACAGGATGGCTATTCGGTCATTTTCGCTAAACTGAAAAATAATTATCCGAGTAGTTACGATCGAATTTATTGCCTTCACCTTGGAGGTGTGTAAATCTTATCCAATCAAAATCGGGATTTGTGATAAAAGGGTAATATAAAATACAAAAGGAGATACGAATAGGGATTAAACACAACTATGGAAGCCTGTTGGTATTTATTATACATGCATGACCTTCGAGGGGAGGATGGTTGTTTATAATGAATTACGATAGTAGTAACTATTTGGGTTAGATAATGCATATCAATGATGTAATAATTAGGTCATAGAGTGTTACAATTCTATCAAATTTCCGCGCAAAAAATATTATAATAATAATTTTTTAGCACTTTACAATTTTAATTATTCTCTTTTGGACCGAAGAATCCATAACCTAACCGTTTACCACAGACCTTTTCAATTGTGATAATCACCTTTATTAACATATTAAATGACTTTTCTTCGCCAGACATCATAACCTTCATGGTGTTTGCATTAAAATATATATTCAGGATTACTTGGTTTGTCTTTTCCACCATCGCACATTTCAACTGGGATCGCGTAAATTTTGTGATTCGATTTTACCTTCTCTTTTTTTGTCTTTTTCTTTTGTCCCAATTGTATTTCGGCCTCGGATATTTCCACGTAATTTGCTATCAAGAGTCCGTCACACATGTCACAGAATTTGAGTAAAGGTCCAAATGTGAAACAAAAACTGGTGTGTCAGAAATCTATATTTCATTGGTCAAAACTTAATGTGACAAAGAAATCAGTTATACTACTATAAGTGAAAAATAACATATAATGACATCAATCACGGTTGATATTTCGACCAGAGTCCCAAGAAACACGGTCTTGATAATGTTGTAAAATTTTACACTATATCCATATATGCATAACTGATTTTTGATCATAAGTTAATTCCCGTCTAAAGGGAAAAATAATCCAAAACCCTTAACAGTAATTAGTTAGCCTATAAATACTGTGTCAAGGGAATATTTGATAAATCATGGTTGATGTTGTCCCCCTTGTTCAATAAACATTTCACAAAAATAATAAGCTACCATTTGAGATTGAACTGAACCAATCCTTTTTGGATCGCAAATTCTAAGTAACTTCTTTATAGCAAGAAGCCATCCCTTGTGGCAGCGCCTCTCAAGAGATTTGTTGTCCCCTGGTTATATTTCTGATTATGTTAGTTTGTGTTTGATTGCAAGTTTGCCCTTGTATGGTGGCTTGACTTTGCATTAACCACAATTTATGGTCGATTCAATAAATATGTCCCACCTGATCGTCTTGACGGGGTCAAATGACGGGATGTTCTGACTGATTTGCTGTTCATTGAACAATCCCCGATTTATAGAGTTTCTTCGTCTTCAATGTCTGAGTTGATGAACACCAACAAATAAATGACTTAACACCTGACTTTCACAAGATTTGCAATGTCATGCTTACCCTTCCGGAGCACCTGTAAGGACACCTCCACTTTTTTGTTCACGGGTTCACTCTTCACTCTCTATTCAATTTGAAAATAGACAGAATTTCATATAAAAATATATTTTTTTTTAATAAAATCGAAAAAGAAGTAATGTAAATAAAAAATGATAGATTGTGTTGACATGACCTTGATTTTAAGATACGTACTGGCTACGGTTGTCTGGATTTACCTGGAAAAGTAAGGCCTAGGAAAAATAATCGAGAACATATATTAATTTTAGAATCTTCGCCGGATGTGGACCTGTTTTAATAAAGGTACAATAATGCATTTATTTGCTTATTGTTACCTGATATTATTCATATACATATTACATTGTAAAATGTAATATTGATTTATAATGCTGTTTAAATTTTGATGAAATAATTTTAAGTGAAAAGTGAACGAAATAAAAGATAGACATATAAATAAATATTACATTTGAGTTTGGTCTTAATAGATAAATCGACACGTGGGAAAAACTTAAAGAAAACATATATCTGTCAAGCAAGAGGAACAGTAATGGAACTGTCTTTTTTGTATCGACGATGTCCACATGTGGGCCTCGAAAGTTTGATAGTTGTCCTTGTAGAAGGGGGTATTCTGGTAGAGCAGGCTAGTAAAAGTAAAGGACTCAGTAAGGTTTTCCAATATTTACTAAGTCCAACGTTATACATCAAAACATCATATCAACCCTGCAAGTACATAAAAATACAAACATAAATAACACTGACAATCACAGACAAAAATCACATATTACAGCACAATACAAATACAATACACATAAAACAAAATCATAAGGTATTGCGTATATTTTTTTAGCTGGTGATGTGAAGTTGTGATAAGGCACAATATTCAATTTACTGACCGTGCATATACCATATTAGGTCACTTACATACTGTGTAATGTTTATATCCTGCCGAGAGTCCAGTACATTGTCAACAATCCCGTTTAAAAACGTACAGTGATACGGCGTAATGGTGGTCACTGACGGTATATTAATCAGTCACCCGATATGGATTATACACAGTAGGCTCGTGACGTCTTTTGACCAATCAACGTCTAAGGAATTTAATAGAGGCAGGATATATATATATATATATATATATATATAGATATCAGATAAATTTGCCATTGTCATTAAATGTCTTGCCAGGTAACAATATCGACAGGTAACAATTAAATTTATTAATTATTGTTACTTCAATTAAAACAAGTCCGCATGCGGTGAAGATTCCATAAGTCCCAGTTCCGGTCTCATGTAACAATAATTATTTTTCTTATGATTACTTTTCCAAGTAATTGTAGCCAGTGCTTTTAAAGTGAAAGTCCGTAAAATTATGGAAAAGTGAACATTAATTCCTTATATAGTTCTGACACACATGACATATTTCGTTATTTTAATTCATTGTTGCAAAAAAACGTATTTTATTCACAAAATGTCTAGTCATGGAGGGTCACGTGACATTGTGCAGAGGGCGCTCTGTGTACTGACATCAAGTTATAACCAACGAGTACCGCTATAAGGCGTATGTCAACAACGGTCACAAACGATAAAGTTCATTATTGCATTGTCAAAAAAATCGCCGTACGACTCATGACTTACATATATTTTTTGCTTATTTTGTGTAAAAGATTCTTAACATTCTTTTAAATCTATGTTGTTTTCAGAATGATAACAGGCTAGACAGTACAGTATTTTTATAAACATTTTACGCGCCTGTCGACTGTGACAATAATTGTCAAAACGAAGGCGATACAATGTTTGATGTTTAGAATAGCGTTTACCTATATTTATGTACCATTCTGTGAATTGGCCTAATTACACTTTCTTTACCTGGTGGGTCATCTGCTTATGATTGACTTTTTAATCTTGTTACGTTTATTCATGATTTCGAGGTACAGGCGTGTTTATTCGTGTAGAAATTCCATGTTTCAACTTCCAACAAACACGAAAATATACAGTTTTCTGCTGCACCTATCTATTTTTCTTCAATGAAAACTAAATAATAATAATAAAAAAAATGAACATGGTCATCTTAATTAGATCACCGTCAGGTGTACTGTTGTGTCCAATCTCTGGTACACATATTTTGTTTGTTTTTTTTTCTTCCTTGATATGTATAGATATGCAGACAGGCGGAGATGCCGTCTCGATTCTGAATGTTTTGTAAATAAATGTTGACAATTTTACGCCAAAAAGATCCCCTCCGGATAGCTCGAATGATTCTTTATTTGGGTGTCAGAAAAACATCGGCTGTTACACAACGCAGGTGACTAGATACCTGAACATCTTCCAAGGCAGGTAAACTCTGTCATTGTGTTGTTTATTAAAACCAAAACGTAAAAATAGATAAAAGAAAGAAAACAAACAAAACAAACAAAACATTATACAAATAGCAAGTAAAAAACACAAAAACGAGAAAAAAACAAAACAAAAACAAAAAAACATATACATAATAAAAAAGAAAAACGAAATCAATTATTTCATTATCGAAATAAAAAGGTTAAATCCTAAAATTAGTGTTTCAATACTTTGAAAGATAAATAAGGATGTTGCAGTTTACGTTGAATACACATCTGTTTTAAAGGTATGCACCTTATATTTGACAAAAGGATCTGTAAAGCCTTAGACTTGCAAAAGTTGGATGTTGCGTTGATGAAATGCATATGTATAAATAATTCGCCCAATAAAAGCTTTGAAGAAATAGAAGTTTCACTGAATACGCTGTTAAGAAGTTGCATTTTGTTAACATAAAAATGTCCCATTTTGCTAGTTTAATTAAGAAGCCGTTACAGTACAATATTTCGCCTGTCCCCTTATTTCTTTTCTGTTTTCAACATGGAACATGTCATATGCTTTTGATAAAGCACTGACAAGTTACAGACTGTTCATTCTCTTCAGTGTGAATAACCGTTTGAACAAGAAAAATGTAACAAGGCCCAACTTGGGACTGATTTACAGTTCGACGTCACTCTAGAGGATGTAGTACATTTAAATTTATGCTGAATTTACACAATTATAGCAGCTACTGACCTCACTTCTTACCCATTCGTTTTTTTGAATGTATAATATACTAACGTATTTTTCTTTTTTTTTTCTTTCGAAAAGTAACTAGGCAGTGCAGAATGTGAATTATGGCCAGCCCGACAAATATTGTCGTATTTTTGCTTCTCTACTCTTATGCATATTGATAACGTACGTGAAAAGCATCATTTTAATAGATGTAGAAGACATAAGACAAAACAAAAGACTAATTTTGAATAAAGTTTTTTTCATATTTTTTCTCAATAACACGTGGTGTTATCAAACCAAATGAAATATCCTTTCTATAGTCTGACAATTTGTTCTCATTTTAAAAATTACTGAACTCAAGGGAAGTTACTAATTTTGACGATTTTTGTATATTGTTTTACCTTAATGAACAAAAGTGACCAAAGAATGATTTATGACCCTACCTAAAACAAGTGACAGCCGTGTTGATTGTACCAATTAACAAAATTTACCTGTACCTGAGTCTTACATAATTGAACAGTTTTTCACCTGTATCCATTGCAACGCTGCAGTTTCATCGTGCACACTGAATGTAATGCATTAACAAGAAGACCATTGTAATTATTTTTGCTTTCTACTACAGCACGCTGATGTGCAATGTATACTGCACCATCATATGGATTATTGTTTAAAAAATCAACAGAAAAATTGGCATTTTTGTTACTGAATATGGATACTTTTTAACGAAATCGTCGAATAACGTGATATATATCCTAGCTAAAAAGAGAATATGTATCCGATTAGTTAGCTAGTATTTTTTGTAATTTCGATAACGAGAGGCAAAACTTGTTCAACTTGAATTTCGACAAAAAATGAACAATAATGTAGAATTTTCTAAATATGGGATATATTTATCATATTTTTCACGATATTTAACTTGTATGCCATGCTCACGATCATATCACTGACTTGAATATCTATTGGTAAATTCAATTTGAAAATTTATCCGGTTCTAGGTCAAACCCATGATTACCCAGCACCCTTTCTCTGATTCGTGTCTTCTCCGTAATTGTTAGTGATACAAATTTGTCAATATTTCGTCACTTCCGATCCAAAATGGCGATACCCATAACTGTACTACGGTCAACATTTAACTACAAATATCTCCCTTAATAAAAAAGGTACACCACTGTAATTTGGCATGAAGCATTTTCGATATATTGCTGCGGTCAAGGAAGTGGCAAAACTTTTATTGTAATGAAGTCAAGATTAACACCCCAAGCTTACACTGTGTGTTAGATTCATCGATGTCAAATGTCTACATTGTAGATATATCAGACGTGAAAACATGACAAATGTATACAATGTTCTCTTTTTACGACGGTGAGTAAATGAAAGGTAGACAGCTTGGGGTAAATCTTAATTCCGGTAAACTGAAAGTTTTGCCACTTGCTTGACCGCAGCAATAAAGTGAATCGAATTAGGTAAAAAGTAAAAATTTGCGGACTTTCACTTTAAGATACGAGTGATTATTTTTCGTAGGTTTAGGGTTGATCATGAATGTGACAAAATTACAGGGGCATGTCTACAGGTCAGAAATAATGCCCGCTTAAGTTTTAATGTCTACAGGTCAGAAATAATGCCCACTTAAGTTTTAATGCATGTCTAAAAAATACCGTGTCTCTACTATCAAACACCCACATATAGTAGAGACACGGTATTTTTTAGACATGCATTAAAACTTAAGCGGGCATTATTTCTGACCTGTAGACATTAAAACTTAAGCGGGCATTATTTCTGACCTGTAGACAGGTCCCTGTGGACAAAATAACTGAAAAGAATTATTTTTTTTTTTACAGAATACTTTAAAGGTGAATAAAATGAAAATTGAGATATAACTATATAAGCCCCTGATGAAATTATGAAAAAATAAGGGGTCTATTTCTGTCTACAGGTCAGAAAAAATGTCCGCTTAAGTTTTAATGCATGTCTAAAAAATACCGTGTCTCTACTATCAAACAGCCACATATAGTAGAGACACGGTATTTTTTAGACATGCATTAAAACTTAAGCGGGCATTATTTCTGACCTGTAGACATTAAAACTTAAGCGGGCATTATTTCTGACCTGTAGACAAGCCCCTGTGGACAAAATAACTGAAAAGAATTAATTTTTTTACAGAATACTTTTTAGATGAATAAAGTGAAAATTGAGATATAACTATATAAGCCCCTGATGAAATTATGAAAAAATAAGGGGTCCATTACCCCAAAAATGCCTAAAAATGCAGAAGATCTGACCAGGGCCGTGATTTTTATTAGACAGAAATTGAGGCATTTCCGCGGTTGAATCCAGGAATACATTTTGCCAGTGGATACGTATTCTAATCCCTATTAGCTTTACCATATATGGCAAAAAACTGACTGGTCTCTTTGAGTTAAGATGGGAGGCTAATGTCAGACCGGAAATCAGTGATATTACAGGGTCATGTCCTTTGACCTCGTTGATCTTGCCACGATCTTGGAAGTTTATCTCAATCTTCGAGTAGATAAAAATGTTTGCGTCTCGACAATTTGTGAGATTATTCTCGACATCGAAGGTAAGATAACAGATAACAAAAGTTCAAAATTGAAGAACGTGTTGTCCCACATTTTCCCGTATGATATTGATAAACAGTAAACATCCCATGTCAGGATCAGTATCCTTTGGACTACAGCTGTTAAGAGGCAAATTTTTCCACTCAAGTATTATGTAACCAAAGTTAAAACAGAAAATAATATACAGAAAGATTAGTTCAAGTTTCAATTACTGCTGACATCAGGCGTTTATTGCTGGAACGATCCGTTAATACCCAGCTAAAATGTTTACTGGTGCATATCATGGCACTTGGCCAGTAAACATGAAACTTGGTCACATTATACCAGTATCATGTATAGTTTTACAGTATTCTCAAATGGAAACTTTTTGATGAAATTTATATAAATACAAACAGTTCTTTATTGTCATAGATAGTCCATTATTTGTCACCTGTTGCTGTCTTGCTGATTAAAGACTTGACTACAAATGTACATAAAACGACTAGGAATGACCTCTTGATTTATCTTAAACATTACAAATTTACAGTGATTTAACCATACCTGATAACCAGGTATATAAGATCATTTGAAATGGTTTCAATTCAATTCAAAATATTTTATTGTTCATATAATACAAACAAAGGGATTGGATAGGAGGCTATGCCTAAATTGATCCTCTCCAACATGTCCAATGGATTCCAAAATATGTACATTAAATTATAAAAAGATTAAATAGATTAAGCTGTACCACAGTGGGCCAGGAAATATATTATTATACTACTGAGTGAATACTAGTTAAATCGGCACCTGGTAAAATCGGCATCTAGTGAAATCGGCACCTGCATTGGTTATTTTGGCACCTTGTGAAATCGGCACCTGGTAAATTCGGCACCCATTTTTATTGTATTTACCTTTATTGTAAATGTGCCCTTTGCTTAGACAATCGGCATATGCTTTATTATACTCCTTCGTTTTTAATATTTGATTTGTATGGAATCCAGTTTTTTAGCAAAATTAATTAATGCCTTGACATTTTCTGTTGCTGCTGTTACAAGTTTTGTTTATTCAATCCTTTTTAATTTCACTGACATCTTTAATAAACTGATATAGTACGAGTCCTTCTGAGTTCTTTTCACTTTCAGTTGTTTCCATAATGCACGTAATTTGATTTAGTGTTAGTGGAATGAAGATTGATTCATAAATTATAGGCATATATGAAGAAGAAAACTTCATAAAGAATTAACAGAAAGAAAAAAAAACAGAAAATATTATAAAAATTGGAATCCAGAAAAATGACAAGACCAGGAGTACACAAACACGAAATACCAGAACCACCGAAATAAAGAACAAAAGAACCAATATAAAAATAAATGAATAAAACAAATAAACAATAAAATATAAAACAGATAAAAGCAAAAATTTTTACACATGGCTTCAATATTGATGTCAAAACTGTAACTGTAATTAAAGTGTCATCTGTAATTAACAACTCATAGTAATGTGTTGATATTGTGTAATTAGGTAATTATCTGGCATGTCATAACTCTAATTATTTTATTAAAACGATCACAAATTTGAATTAATTGCAAAATAAGCATTTCCTTTCAGTTGAACAGAATATGATTATTATAAGTTTCATTAAGGGCGTCTTTAACAAAAAATGACATGTTTGCTGCCCAAGCTTCTATAACACTTTAGCGTAATGCAAAAACATAGCAGGAAGTCAGTTACCATTGAAATAAAGCAATTGAACTTGTTTTTTTGTGCCATCAAAGGTTCTAAAGAATGAATATTTAGCAAATTTATTTTTTGAATTAAATACATAACAACATCTAAAAATTTCATACAACCAAAATCATAATTAGTAAATTAATTTATTATAAGAATCAAATAAATTAAACACATAAGAAAAACATCTTTTATTTCAGGTGCCGAAATCACCAGGTGCCGATTTTACCAGGTGCCGAATTCACTATATTTGCCGGTGCCGATTTCACCAGGTGCCGATTTAACTTGATACCCTACTGAGTGTATTTTCTAAAACTTAGGAAAATGTTTACATTTATTTATTATTGAAATGTTGAGGGGTTCCCCAAATGATTTGCAGCTTTTGTGAAAAAATAAAAATCATTCACACATGTAAGTGTAACCGGAAAGCATGAATCTCCCTACAAAATTGCCATGTGCCATCTCAGGGAATAGAACACGGTAGCTCTAACACTTCAGCCAGGCACCTAACTAAATGAGCTAAAGAAATATTCTGTTAGCTCAGTCGATTTTACTGGCTATATATTTACTTCCAACTACAACAGGTAGGCTGTCCTGTCACACTTTCCCTACCTGGAGAGTCATCATACTCGCTATGTATTAACACACTAACTCTGTTAGCTCCTTCTAAACACCGTGGGTTTTTTAGCTGGGTGCCAAATGTAACTTGAGAGCATGAATCACCCTACAAAATTGCCAAGTGTCGTCTCCGGGAATCGAATCCAGGACCTCTAACACTTCAGCCAGCCACCCAACCGAATGAGCTAAAGAAATATTCCGTTACCTCAGTCGATTTTACTGGCTATATATTTACTACCTACTACAACGCAGGTAAGCTGTCCTGTCACATGAGATAATAAAAGCTCTGGAGTAAACATACATGTACAAAAATGTAATCAACACCTCCACCAGCAAAGGACAGGCCTCTACAATCTTGTTTATTCAGTTGTCTGGTATCAGTCTACATGTAAATAGTTGGACAAGTGAATATACCTGGTAACTTGCCTGCAAGGATAAGTTAAAAAAAATCAGATACAGTAATAGGACTGCACTCCCTAATTTGTCACTTTGTAAGAGTTATCCCTCTTGGGTGTGGACAAACAAAAATCTCCAGAACTTCAAAGTAAGTGTTTTATTCAAATAGAAAGATGAATTTAACTTTTAGTGATTTTTTTATTGATCAATGTATATCATTAATCATCTAATACTACAAAAAAAATTGTTATACTATCAACGATTTTACTTAAGAACCATGTGGAATCAGTTGCCTGTCACTGACAGAAATATTTTATTTCCGTAGGGCAACTCTGTTCAGAAATGTCTCAAAATATTGCCCTTCTGTTGCTTCAAATGTTGACAACTTTGATTTTCTCAGAAATAATTCAGTTTTTAAGAAATTCACGTCAGAAAATCTCTGTTTTCCTTAGTGCTCAGTACAACTGGGAATGGGGAACCAGTGAATGTCCATACCGGGACTAGTCTAAAACTCCAAATTAGAGAGTGCAGACCATGAACCTGGATATGGTCTATTGTTGCATCAAAATTCATGTTTGGTGTTGTCCCAATTCTACATTGATAAATAAGTTTTAGTCTTATTTCTGGCAATAACAGAAACAGTCAGGCTTTACGTACATACACAGGGTACCTTAATTAATTGCAGATCCCTTTTCAATCCCAACTTTATGGCCATGCCAATGCAATTTTATTTAAATAACACAAAAGTACCATGAACATTTTTGATACAAATGTTGTCAATTGAATGTACATTGTCATTGTTGCTGCTACATTGTATGTAAACATAATTGATATGTTTTTAGACATGGTACGACAAGATGAGGATTGCTATAATAGGTCAGAGTATGTTTGGGGCAGATGTATACAGACATCTCCAGAAAGATGGCCACCATATTGTAGGAGTATTTACAGTGCCTGATGCCAGTGGAAAGCCTGATCCTTTAGGTACATGTAGTAACAATTTGCCAAAAAAGTGCATTGTATTGTCTAACATACAGTGCTGCATAGGAGAGAAATGATTCTTTGAAAATTCGATGAACCACGATTTTTTTGTTCAGTTCGATTTTCGGTTCTTTAAACCCATATTACTTGTGATTGCAGCTTAGTCAATGCAATTAATATATTTCCAATATATTTCCCTCACTATATATGTCAACATATTAACGAGAAATTGGAACCAGAAGTAGAAAATCTTTTTTTATTGGAGGAAATAACTCTAATGTAAACTTCCGGTTTTAGCTAAAAAGCAGTAAAAAACAAAACCAACTACAAACAAAAATGACAGACGTATAAATAAATCCGTCCTGCTGAGCAAAGTTTTTTTTCAGTTTGCTAAAATATGGAACGTCCAGAGCTATTATATGATCTTAGACAGCTTTTGAACAGAGAGGATTAATTATAATTACTTAGATTTTCTTACACTTCCAGTTTTCTAAAAATCACTAAATGATAAAGATCTGAGATGAGTAAAAAGTATCAGAGCTATAGTTGTTGCAGCAAACAAATCACTGGATTACTTTTTCCGATAGAAAAACACTGAAAAATGCTAAATCAACTGGAACACTTTACAATTAAAGTAGTCTGTAATAATTATATACACATCATAGAATAAACATTGTCATATGCCGAGCTGTCACTAATAAAAAGGATGCAAGAATGAATCGAAAAGAAACACATCAAATCGTAGTCCTCGTATCGTGATATGTATCGAATCGCGAGATATGTGTATCGTTTCACCCCTAATGCTGCAATGTATTATATGATAACCAAAGTGTTGTATTTCCACTGGTCCATCCATCTGTTCATCTAAAATGTTCCTAACCAATTTCTAGGATCAAAATTTACATAAATTACAAACTTGATTTAAGATGTATGAATATCAATTTTCAATATTTATACCCCGCAACACATAGTGGCGGGGTATTTTGTGATTCCCTCAGTCTGTCCATTCGTCTGTCTGTCCATCCCCCCAAGGTTTCCGACTGATAACTTGTGAACAAAATAACATAAGGTCTTCAAATTTGGTATGTAATTATAAGTTGTTTACCACAAAACTCAGGTCCAGTATGATTTTGGGTTCAGAGGTCCATGGGGTCATGAGTTATGCCCCTTGAAACTTTGAAATTGTGCAAATTTTAGGGTTTCCGACTGATAACAAAATATCATATTGTCTTCAATCTTGGTATGTAAGTTGATTGTTATAAATCTCAGACCAGGTTTGATTTTGGGATCAGAGGTCCAAGGGGTTCTAGAGTTATGCCCTTGAAATTTTGCAAATTATTGTGTTTCAGACTGATAACTTGTGTGAATGAAATATCATGCTGTGTTCAAACTTGGTATATAAGTTGTTCATCACAAAACACAGTCCAAGTGTAATTTTGGATTCAGCGGTACATATGGTTCTGGAGTTATGCCCCTTTTTATTTGAAATTTTGTGAAATGTGGCAGGGTATCATGTAATGCACCATTACTATTTTTCTGCTGAGGTAAATGTCTTAATAATTTCATTGTTTATGATAAACTGATGTGTAAACATTTTGAGTGAAAGGGATTTTGGATTGTGCTGATATTAGTTTCTAATCAGTAGACTTGTGTTTAAAACAGTAAAATGCTTGTACAACTCCAGTTAAACCACAACACAGTTGATTCATTATTGTTGTTAATTGTATGAAGTTTAAAAATTTCCTCAGACAATACAAACATTTTTTTTTCTTTTTTAGCTGCAGCTGCATCAGCTGATGGGATACCTGTGTTTAAGTACAAACGATGGCAAGTAAAGAAACAAGCTATACCAGAGATCCTTGAGGAATACAAGTCTGTGAAAGCTGATCTGAATGTGTTACCTTTCTGTTCACAGTTTATACCAA
The DNA here is from genome assembly GCA_002080025.1 of Modiolus philippinarum. Lineage (NCBI taxonomy): Eukaryota > Metazoa > Mollusca > Bivalvia > Mytilida > Modiolidae > Modiolus > Modiolus philippinarum. The sequence continues at coordinate 48,936 of MJUU01031285.1, forward strand.
TGGATGTCATCAATTTCCCCAAGAGCAAATCTATAATATATCATCCTTCTCTGTTACCAAGGCATAGAGGAGCTTCAGCAATTAATTGGTATTCATTAATTTCGAATTATTTCAACTTGCACAATGAATAAATCTTGCAATTAATTTGCATATTTCATGTAACATATTCACGCTATTAACTTTTTGCATTAAGTTCTTCTGGAAAATAGCAACAAAAAACAATATCAGTAATTATTAGAGAATCAAAAGCTTTCTGAACCATGTAACAAGATTATTTAAAAAAGATGTGTTTGTGTAAAAACTACTAATTAATGAACAATTCTAAAAACAAAATTAAAAAATGAGTCAACTTGCAGTTACATATACCATAACAAAAACTTTGACATCAAGCTGCTGAAATATAAATAATGAGAAAAATTGTCTGTGACTGAATAAAGCACAGTATGTACTGACAAACAGATAGTCTTCTCAAATTCTGCTACAGGAAAGATGGTTGTTCATGTGTTATTTCAATACAAAGTGAAATCAGGAGGAAAAAAATGGCCAGTTTTAAAATGAAAATTGGTTGTTTTGAAAAGCATCAATCATACATTACCATCTGTCAAAATAGTGTCTGACCTACTTAGCAGACAAAAGTACTGTAGATAATGACATGAGGGTAATGTTGATGGTACAGTGGTCTAAAAATAAAAAGGTCTACACATAAATTGGATTCAAGCAAATGAAACTTCACCCTGTTTCATGAATACTGGTAAAATATTGAAATTGATTGTGAATTTGGTACGTTTCAAGACAACATTCTCAGACACAGCAGACAAAATAGCTCAAATATGACTTGCCATTATTTGGATAAATAATGCATATTGAAATATTGTGCTTTGTATTGCTAAAAGTGTAGAACATTTAACTACAATGACAAATAAATACAATGTTTGTCTACGTTAATTTGATCATAAAATATATTAACTCTGCAGATACATCAAAGGGACATTATAACAAATTAGGTCTGATATTAATATAGAGCATATGTATTCAGAATCTTTTGATTTTATTTCTCACCAGGACATTAATGCAGGGAGATGCTTCTGCAGGGTTCTCTGTATTTTGGGCAGATGATGGTTTGGACACAGGTCCTATATTACTACAGAGGAAATGTTATGTAGCACCAGATGATACAGTTGATTCTATCTACAATAGATTTCTCTATCCAGAAGGAGTGAAGGCTATGGTATGTTATACAGATTACAGGTCTCAAACATTTTTGTTATACATGTATCTTATATTCTTGCCCAACAATTGTTGAAGGTTGATAAAGCATTTGGCCACATTGTCCTTCTGTATCAGTGTATGATCACACAGGGGATAGTATATGTCATAAATCTATCTTTATGCAGCAGATTGTCTTGGGAGCCCATGATAGATAGATATACAGTGTCAGAATAATACTTCAAACTGAGGTGAAAAAGGATGCCTTGAACACCTCATGATCGCTGTGAAAAGATGGACTACATGTATGAACTAAGAAATTTACTTTTCATGGCTTTACCAATTAAAAGGGTCATTTAACTTGGGTACACACACACACTAAACTGTATTTGATTTAGATTTTATGGTTATACAGAAATGCCAACCCCTCCGATTTAGGCGGAGTTTCCCCGACTTGTATGCCAAAAATCTGCTCTCCGATCTTGTCATGAAAAAACTCCGATTTTTTCCAATCAGGAATTTTTTCGTAATGGGGACCAAAATTTTTGGATTTTTATAATATTGATCACTTCCACGCTTGAAAATCCCGTTTCGAAAAGCGTTTGTCTGATATCAGATTGATAAAAATGGCCGATCTTGACAGAAAACGTGATGGCTGAATACAAAAGCCCAAAAGTTTCTGAATTCCCCAAGCTTCTGGGAGCCTCGAGCTGCCCATGACTCCCGATCGTGAGAGGACCCCGCTTAGCGCGGTGAATACTCCTATTTTTCATCAGATGGGGTTGGCATCTCTGGGTCATATATTTAGAAAATATATAAGATAAATTAATCCAACCACAAAAGTTTTCTGCAAACTTTATTTACTTTGTAATGCAATTAAAACCCTAATTATATTTTGAAAGTTTTCAAATTAAATTGAACTATTGCTGAAAAAGGGGAATCTTCACTAGTAAGTGCTCAGATGATAAAAAAAAGATATTTTGATTGGTAAAATGACTTGTTTTAAATTTAGAGTTTGTGGTTGTGAAACTTTTTTAAGGTCTGTCTTTTTATCATGTAACATTTTCAATAACTTGGGTATACAACTCAAATGTTCTTTCACTATAAGGATTCATTTTTCTAGAGAGTCTTTTAAATTTACTACTCATTGTTGATTTTAGGGTGATGCAGTCAGACTTATAACAGAGGGCAGAGCCCAAAGTATTGTACAACCAGAAGAGGGAGCTACATATGATGCTATGCTGAAGAAATCACTTGTTGAGGTATTTAATGAAACTGTTTATATTATATCATACTTGTTATCATTATGAGAAATCTTTGAATCATAGGAGACAATTTTTATGCACCTTAAGACATTATTAGAATTTTTGTTTGTACTTTATTATTGCATACATGGAATTCTTGTACAAAGATTACTTGTAATTAAATGGGCATCAAATTATCTTACTGTCTACTTTAATACAGTTATGCCATAAACTGTGAACTTGATCTTTAATAATTTTTTGGATGCCAGTTTTCATTAATTTGAAAAAAAAAATGATGGTGTACTTACATTTGTTGTTTGTAATTTCTAGCAAGTAAAATAGTTCACATGTAACTTTTCAAATGTGAAGTCAAATTATTATAACTGATGGCCATTTAAAAAATTTCATTGGTATTTTTTATGACAGAAATCTTAATTTGAATATTGTTTATGCACAAATGAAATAAATCTGTTATTTTTGAGTCGTAATTTTTTTTCCTGAATACAGAACTCCAAGATGAGTTGCAAAGTTTTTGAATTTTCATAGCCAAGATCTTGACAAATAATTAAAATAATTAAATACTGTTTTTTTTTCGACGAGAAAATGCATGGATTAACATTTAATTGGAGTAATATTTCATACTAAGAATGCTATACTTACAGATTAAGTTTGATCAACCTGCACAAGATATCCATAATTTTATCCGAGGTTGTGACAAAGTTCCAGGTGCTTGGACAACTATTAATGGACAAGTAAGTATTTTATATTTTAACATAAATATTACAATGTTTACCTTGAACAGTAAGTATGGTCTGTGACAATGTTACTGCCTCTACAAACCCAGTAAATAGGTGATGCCTTGTATGTACAAATATACAAATATATATAGATTACACCACAAGATCCCGTTCATTACCATATTTTATCCACTAGAGATAGTTAAATTTATCCAACGGGTCAAAACGAGTTTAAACTTGACATATCATTAGAGAATAACTTTTGAATAATCTTGACTTAAACTGAAATATAACTAGATGGGGCTGTCAGAAACAACAGCTGTCCTCGCACTTTGCAAGTTAAACCCTTAGCCTCCAAGCCCAAGATTTTTGCAGTCCAATTATTTGAAATGAATTATTGTACTTAAAACAAACTCAAAATGTATGGTTGCTAGGTAGAATAAAAAAAAAATATCCCATCTTTAGATGTTTAAGGAAATTTACCAAATATGGGTTCTTGATGGAATTCCCCAAAACCTTGTCTTTGAGTTTTTCAGGAAATTTACCAGAATTGGAATAAAAAATTTATGCAATCATTATACTGAAAATGACTGATTTCAATAAAATGTGTTCAAAAACATTCTCTCTTGGTAGAATTCCCAAAAATGAATTATTGGTAGAGTTTCAGGAAATAATCAAATCAAATCAGATATTTATGAAATCAGATTTGTGAAAATGTTTGTTCTCTAAGGCTGCTTCAGAACAGAAAATTCCATTGTCGTTTATATAAGAATCGAAACGATTCATGGGAGGTATAAGGTTGTTATCATTCAACCATGGGCTGGGCCTTTAGATTTGTAAATTTAACCCCTATATAAACACCAAGCCCATGGTTATATGACAACAACCTTATACCTGCCATTAATTATTTCTTTATTATGGGTACTGTAGTAGACTACTGTTCATATTCAAGCAACGCATCACACAGTTTATTCCAAACCAAACTGCATTTGACTTGACTAGGCATTGGTCCCTAAGTCTGCTGTAATTGAGTCAAGCACACTTTTTGTGTAAGTTGGTAGGAATGTACTGACCTATAAGCTTCATTTAATGTTTTGAAACTATTGATCTATAAGCTTCATGAAATGCTATTGATCTACTATGGTCAGTCTGCCTATAAGTCACAAGCGATAGTTTCATGGTGAAATTTAATTATTAATCCCTTCATAGTATATGTTATCAGTCTGTTTGTCAGTACATGTATTCGTAAAGCACATTTAAAAAACAAAAATTTTAAGGATTTTATCTGTTTGTGTTACATATGCAGGTTTGCAGTAAAATAAAGATGAAAATCATTGATAAAGAAGTGAAACTTATTTGGAAAAAGAGTAATTTCATGGAACCAGTTTCTATTGGTATAATCAGTGTAAAGGTTTTGAAAAAAGGAAACCTTATTTACAGCTTAACTCTGTAGAATTACTGTTTTCATTCAGCATATACTTTCAGAAAGTAACCTTGTTTGGATCACGTGTATGGAATAGAATTGAACCAAGAGGAACAAATGTAGAAATACAAGGCTGCAGTAGACCTGGAATTGTACACAAATACGGACTGGTCTTGTTTGGCAATGATGGAAAAATGGTATATAATAATTTTTACTTTTTGTGTATTAAGTGAATGGACTCATACTTTACTGTTTAGATATTACAGCTTCTGAAGAAGGTTCGGTACATTCAACCAGTATAGTGAATAAAATTGAGTGGGTATCTCTTCAGAAAATATCTAATTTATTGATTTAAGATTCGTACTTTGATAAATCTTCAGTAAAAAAAAATGTAGACTTGTTATTTGAAAGCATTTTATTGAAAATTGAAAGAAAAACAATGAGTTTCATTGAATACAAGACTTACATGTATGCATGAATTTACACTTGGCATTTTGTCTCCGAATGACCTTATATTTGTCTCTGAGTCTGTAACCTTTTGACACCATGGAACAATATAGTTTTGAATTCTGAGGTCATATTTCACTTCTGTGATGTAGAATAGACCATATCTAAACTATGGTATCAGGATTTACCAGAATACTTTTCAATACGTCACAGTATAGAAAACGTCATGTGATAGAGGTAAAACGTCATGAACTTGGTCGCATGGGGCGGACATGATTGTAACGTATATATACGTAGGGCAGACAAACAACAGCTGGTGAATCTGAATACCAGAACTTGGATATGGTCTATTGCAGGAACCTGTGTTGAATGAAAAACAATGGCAGACCAAGGTGTAAATGTGTCTATTTAACATATTCATGTCCCTCCCTTAGCTGGGATTAATGTTTTTAATTATATGACTGCAAATATTTTACTGTCGTATAATGGTATGGTGTTGGCGTCCGCGTAATCTGCTGCGGCATTGGCGGCGTTCTGTGGACAGCATAACTTTGCTTCTACTGGACAGATCATTATCAAATTTTAGTATGATGTATCTTGGCACATGTGTAAACTGAGGTTTTAGTTTCGAGATGATGGCCATTTCAAAAAAAGGGGCCAAAAAAGGTGAAATTGGGTGTTTTCACATATTTGACTGTAGAATCTTTATTAAGTATTGGATTTTGATGGGGTTTGTTTCAGTGTGCTCCTGAGGAAATTTCCAATTTGTGGTATTCAAGTTTTCATGTAGCGTGTACCGCTCACGAGATAAATGGGGCCCAAAAGGGACGAATCTCAGAAAAAAATATTTTATATTTTTTTGTCCGATTTTGATGCAGTTTCTTTCAATGGATTCCTTATGAAAAGTTAATAGATGAATTCGTGTAGGTCTTACTGTTTCCGAGCTATAAGGGATCAAAGGGCCCAAATCGCACTGTTTCAACTAAGTGAAATCTTTCATTTTTCATCAGATTTTATTGGATTTCTCTTGTTGTAAGCTGTTGGTAGTGCGTCAAAAGATTTATTGGTTCATATTTTATAGATTATATGTACATTTATGAAAGATGTATATTTGGCATGAACTTTTGTATACTCTACAAACTGTTGCACGTATTGGCTTACACCAACATGTTTCTTGCAGGAACTCCAGCATGAGCCTTGACATATTTTTGGGGGGAGCCTTCATATGTGTCTTACAGACACAAATATCATTACTGGTCATTACTAAAAAAGCATAGTCAAATTCAAACCTTGCACTGGGGCATGTTATCCTCTAGGTTATGAAGTATTTTGTTAACATAATGGGTTATCCATACTTAATATAAATAATATGATGTCTATGAAATCCAAATAGGGATATATATTTGTAATCTTGTTTGCCATTTATAAAGATAATTTCTCAAATCAAGCTAGTTTTTACATTTAAAAGTTCAAGATTACTAGTAATATTAGAGAATGATTTTATTTGAACATTAAGTAATCCTTGAAGTGTCTGTTCCCAAAATGTGCCACCATCATGCTGCTACAGTTGTTGCTATTTTTATCAATCCGCCATACATTAAAAATACTTAAAATAAACCTATAGTATACATGGTATAACATAGGGACAAAACTCAATAAAAATTATCCACGAAAATAAGTTGGTTTACC
>MJUU01031288.1:12679-47504 GCA_002080025.1 Modiolus philippinarum
CCTATAAGATTTTTGTTTTACTTATGAGATGCTTAAACCGCAAGCAACGTAAAAAATGTGAGTAAAACCTACTTTATACTTGACTGTTTTAACAAAACGTGTCCGTACGTTTCTTGTTATATTCTGCTTTTTTACTTTTAAAGTGGTAGTTTTGACCAATGTAGAAACAAAAATAGAAAACATGATTTTTGTTATATGCTCCTGGAGAGTAGTTGATATCCCAAAAAATCGTAGCTTTTCGAAAACATGTTTTCGAAAAGCTACGATTTTTTGGGATATAAACTACTAATAGGTCATATTTATGAGATAATAATCTCAGAATTTTGAGATAATTATATCATAATGAAATCAGTATCTCATACTTATGAGATATTATCTCATAAATATAACTTATTATTTCATAATTATGAAATGATATCTCATAATTAGGAATAGTGTCTCATAATTTTGAGATTGATGGATTGATTGATTGGTAAGCCCTGTCCTTGATAAACTGGAGTTTTCTGTGTATCGTGTGCGTTTTTGTCACATGTACATTCACTCCATATCCTTTCATTTTTTCTATTTAACGTCTTTTTCAGCAGTATTTCAGTTATTTTATGACGGTAAGTTTTGGTGGTGAAGGAAGCCGGAGAGAACCACTGACCTTGGGCAGGTAACTGGCATACCTTATCACTAACGACTGCAAGTCGATTACATCCTTTTTTGTAATGTACAAAGTTGGGCTCGAACTCACACCGCAGTGGTGAAAGACTGCAGTGGTTGTATAGGTAGTAGAACTAACTTAACCACTCGGCCACCAAGGCCCCATAATTATGAGATAGAATCTCAAATTTATAAAATAAATCTCATAATAATGGGATTAGATCTCATAATTATGAGATAAAATCTCATAATTCTGAGATAACATCTCAATATTATAATGGTATTATATCGTTATTATGATATATCTGGCAATTATGAGATAATATCTCATAAGTATAATTATGTCATAATTATTACTAGTTATTTTATGATTTTTCCATGGTATCTCATATTTATGAGATGTTATCTGATAGTTATGAGATTATTATGTCAAATTTTTAGATGTGTTATCTCATAATTACGATTTTTTTTTCATATGGCATCAATACGCTTCCTTACATTGAATGCTACTTCTCCAAATTTCTACAAGAAAAAACAAGACGCGTATAGATAGGTGTTCAATTCTTAGAATAATGAATGTGCTACAACTCCGAAAAGTAACCTGAAACAAGGATACGTCCTTGCCTGAAAATATTAACTCGAAAGGCACGATGATGTACTGTTACTGCCAAAATAACCTGAAAATATTAACAGCAACACCGAAAGGAATGTCATTCTATCATTTTTGTCGATATATGAATGTCAGTCTGGCTTTCGGTACAAGAAATGTATTACTGCCGAACGACTGTTTCAAATCACATTTGTAAGGAAGAACAGAAACATATAGAGCTATAAAGTATTTGCTTGTATCGTCTTAATAAAGTCGATAACATAAAATAATAAAATAAAAATAACACTAAAGAACGTCGACTTTGCATCGAGTAGTTGAGGCGAATATCATTTGTCGAGGTAGAATATTTGTATACGAAAATTTGTAGGCCACCAGAAAATTGTTGCGGAAAGAATTTTTTTTTTTCAAGGTGTAGGCCAGAATATTTATTTTCACCTTTTTTCTGGCCAAAATAATTGAAGTGTAGCTCCCTCCTTAGAATCATATGGTCGTCCGTTGAAGACTCTAGCCCGTTGTTTGTACCGGTTCAGTGGCGGATTTAGGGGAGCGGGGTGGCCGGGACCCCCTTAGGTTGGAAAATATTTAAAAATCCTAGGGTTTTTGAAAAAAATGGGTTCTGGGTCCCCTTTTGAAAAAAATTATGGGTCGGGCCCCTCTTAGCAGAAAGTCCGGATCTGCCACTGCGGTTTGTTCGAAAAATCTAGAATTGTAGAACAATGTTGATTGGAATGTGGATGTCAGCTATATATCCTTAAGTTCAAAGTGATCAAACTGTCAAAACTTCCCACTTCGGGTCCGTCATTGGTCATGTCAATTGTAGCTTCTGATCGAAGGTAAAGATAGTCCCGAAATTTGTCACTAACTATTTCCTATCTTCAGATTGAATTTGTCTCCACCGACGATAGAAACAGTATCAAATAGATGAATAGAGTTTAAATCTTGGAATAATTGGAATTTTTTCTTATAACCACTATAATAACCTTTTAAGTAGTCGAAAAACACAGAAAAGTAAATACATTGATTATTGGTTGTCCAGTATTAAACAAGTCCCAAGGTTACTGTGCCACAATCATGAAGATCCGTTGCTTCAATACGATGATTTGTTTTCAGCATTTTTTATTTTATTATACATTTATTTGTTTCCATTTTTATCAAGGTATCGCTGTGAACATTTGAGACATGTTTTAGCTTATAATCATATTACAGACTACAATATAAATTTGTAAATTTGGACAAAATGTACTTTTCAGTATATTGATGTAAGGAAAATCTCGACTGTTTCTTAAAATGCAGCATTTGTGTTTCAAATGATGCACTAAATTATGAAGAAATGGCAAATGTAACAATACTAGAGTTCCGTGACACTTCATCTACTTTTATAGAGCATCTTACGTGGCATATTTGGCATTAAATCGAACGAATAAAGAGAACTGCGTTGCAAATTACCTCACAAATCTACCAAGGACCCGTTACTGTTTCCCGAAGGATCGCGTAACGGCAACATTTTTCGTAAAGGTTCCGTTATGGATATACACCGTGAAATAATGAAATTCAATAATGATATATTTTCCAATAAAAAAGGAGACGCAGATGCAGCAAATTACATTGTCCTCGGTCATGACATATCTTAATTTAATATGTGCTTACATTTAAATCATTCAACAGAAAGAGAAAATTTACCCTTTTAGTGGCAGAGTGAAGGGAAATTTGACTTGGGACCTAGTGTGAAGTCTCGACTTGGCAATTTAGTATCTCAAAGTCTCCGATATTAGTTTGCGCAATCGAGGATCCAAATTTTTTACGTCCTAGCTGGCAAAGTTGACAGGATTAGGACAAAACGTATTTCCCACTTCACTGTATTTTATGCTATTGACTGCAGATTATATGAGGATTTGCATTATATTTCCCCCGACCGTACTCGTGCGATCCGGACCATACTCGTATACTTATTTTGAAAAAAATACGCGTACGATCGTAATATGCGTATGGTCCGGTACATATATACACAATATAGAGACCCTACTTTTATTCTCAAGAGGGGCATATCAATTATTACAAACATACATACCATTCATGAAAAAAGAAAGTAGAAAAACATTCTTATGAACGCATAATCCCGTCTAGTTTTTATTCACCCTTATATACTGGCCTAATTTTACTACAGGGAACCCTCTACTTTAGGGTGGCGATTTTTCTACTTTACCATGGAAGGTTTTGGTCAGGGTTAAAGTTAAATGGATAGGGCTAGGATTAATGTCCTATTGTCAGTGTTACTTGAAGTTAGGAATACGGTTAGCCTAACTACTAATAAAATGTTCTTTTATAACTAAAGGCCACCTATGGCTAATTTTGAACTATGGAATCACTATGAATTCTTACTGTAATATACTAACATTTTAATTTATTCAATTCAAAACCTTTCAAAACACTTTATGCCTAACTGATAGTGTGACGGGTGTCGCTAGCGGGGTAGGACATGCTTACCCTTCCGGAGCACCTGATGTCACTCCCGGTTTTCATGGGAGTTCACTCTATGAGTGCCTTAGTTCTTAATGTTATCTTGTTATTTTCGTGCATTGTAGCTGTCTCACGTCCTTGTTTGTCTTTGTTTTTATCTGTTACAGTTTTTGCCATGTCTTTGGACTTCGATTTTTGTAGTCATCGCTTCCCTTGTTCCTTCGGTATTCTACTACCATTGTTTCAAAGTCCGATTCTTTTTTATTTTTCATGTGTGAAGGTATCAATCAAAAATGGCGCCATAAACTTGTTTTTACGAGTTTTTTTTTTATCAATTTAAGTATGAAATTAAGGCTAAACTATCAAACAAGTCATAACGATTTCCTTTGGATAAAAGATTTGGCTAAATATTGATGTCATTTGTTTGGCCATATGGTCGAAATGCTGAAAGAGTTTTTTTTTTCAAAATAACAATAGTTAGCTGAGAAATTTTTAAGATAAAGTCAAGAAAGCTGGTATGTTTTACCGTGATAGTTGGTATAGTTGATAGACAACTTAGTCACCATTTCGTTTTTTGTCTATATTGTCACATACATAATTCTGTATATATGGCAAATAAAGTTCTAGTATTCTTTAAATGAAAATGCATTTTTATGAGAGAAAAAAAATACAAAAACACAAAATTTATTCTGGTAAGGCACTGACTTGTGTTCAATCCCAAATTATTGTTCTTTTTGACAATAAAAATCTGTTTAAAGTAAAGTACTGACCATTTAATTTTCTGGAGAACCTGGAAATTTTACTCGAGCCGGCTTATTTTTTATTCACAAATATACAATGCTAGGAAAATTTTCTGTGCAAGGCTTTTTATCTAATGGACAGGGTGAGGGCCAAATTGTTTCTTAACCCAAGTCCTGGTCATAGAATTTTTTAGCAAAATTCAGAACAATAATTTTGTGGCCAAAAATCCCCCCAGAAAATCAAATGGTCCGTGCCTAAGACTACAATGCAGATTGTGCAAGAAAGTCATGTTCACTTTTAGAAAATTGTTCTAAAGGTCTACTAAATTACTAAATCACCACACACGTCTTAAGTAATTATTAGTCAGGTTTTCGTGGTTTTAGCCTGATAAACTGATAACAAACTTGAGTAAACTACGCTTATTTATTCTGGTTGAATTGCCGAAAAATGATATAAATGATCCCTATAAAATTTATGAAAAAGATGCCCATTGACATTGTTTGTACAATTTCCCCGTAATTTTCTAAATAGCTTTTTAAAACGTCAAGTGCTGTAGTGCATCGGGCATCGTTCCAAAAAATCTGTTACCCCTTTTCCATTACAATGACGTTATGAAAACGTCATTTCCAAGTGACGTCATTGCTAAGAAATGCAATGTGACAATAGACAGTCGTTGGAACAAAAATAGACACTTTTTTATAATGAAATATATATTCTATTTACAAACGCAATCTGTATTACACATATGGCAGAATCAGGGGTACTTTACTAATTTGCATAGCGGCCATCTTGTAACTCTTGCTTGTCGGCCATGTTTAGTTGAAATGCATAGGGGAGATATTGAAATTTTGCAAAATTATCTCATAACACACTTCAGAACATATTTGTCCGCATCTAGCAAGATTCTACACATTGTTTACGTCTATTCTATACATAAATACCTGTCTGTAATAATGAAAATTTTCGGCCAATTAAGTTTGAAATTCGAAGCGGGATCGTGACATTTTGACTGTAGAAGCCATTGTAAAAATCTTTGACAGAAAAATACACATCAAAGATAAATGTGTAGCAAATTTGTCCGCATATGACAGTAAAATATAACTCGCATAGATTCATAAACAATTGTCACTTGTAAACTTACTCAAGGAAATTCGCGGCCAAATTAAATTGAAAATTTTTAATTCCATGCTTTCCAACGACTGGAAATCCTTCTACAGACGGGTTTTAAGGGACCGACCATTTAACTTGAAGGGGGTGGGGGGGGGTATTTTGGATCTGATTTTATGTGAAAAAAATATTTTGGCTGCCAAAATGATGAAAAAAAATTTTCTGAATGAGGCTTTCTGCCCCAAAAAATATTTGGAAAAAAATATTTTGTTGATACGCGTGCAAAAAATAAATAATTTGTTTAATAAAGGGAAGTAATTCACCCCAAAAAGGGCGTGGTCACGTGATTTTACCTCATAAATAAAATACCCCCGATTCTGCCTTATGAAAAACGACATATATGTCGCCTTGGCATTAAACCCCCGGACGACATATATGTCGCCATGGCATCAAACTCTCGGACGACACATATGTCGCCTTGGCATTAAGAGGGTTAAGGCACGGACCATTTGATTTTCGGGGGTATTTTTTAAACAAAAAATTTCTGGCCCTGAATTTTGCCAAACAAAAAATTCTCTGGCCAGCATCTGGGTTGAAAAGAAATAATCTGGCACTGATCCTTGCCATTCGAAAAAAAGCCCTTCTATCATTGTGTATATGGGAAAAAAAAATAATCTGGCCGGCGAAGCAGGCGAAAAAAATTTTCAGGCTCTGGTGAAAAACCAAGCCCCCCCCCCCCCCGAAAATCAAATGGTCCGTGTCTAATGATCCAGCCCCGACAGTCGGCGTCTGTGGACACTTCGTTTCCGTGCGATAACTTGAGTTCTAGTTGACCAATCCTTATGAAATTTTAACACAATGTTCCTTGGCACAAAGGGAAGGCTGGGATTGGTTTTTGGTATTGTAGCCCCGCCCGTTTTTGAAAAAAGGGCCAAATTTGGTGTTTTCATATATTGGGCTGTAGAATATTTATTATATATCAGATTTTGATGGGGTTTCTTTCAGTGTGCTCCTTATTAAATTCCCAATCTGTAGTATGTTAACGGATTTCACATCGCATGTACCGTTCATGAGCTAAATGGGGCCCTAAAGGGGGGGGAATCTCAAAAATTTATTTTTTTTATTTTTAGTTCGATTTTGATGCAGTTTTTTGCATAGAATTCCTTAAGAAAAACTAACCAGCACTGCACCATCAGATTTTTGTTAACTTGTTTCCTTTCCGAGCTATGAGGGGCAAAACAGGGCCAAGATTGCAAATATGCTGATTACCTAAAATTTTTATTTATCATCGGATTTCGATGGGATTTTTTTCTTTAGATTCCTCTTATTGTCAGCTTTCAGGAGTATTGCAACGGATTTGTCATAGCTCTTACTGTTATCAAGCTATAAGGGGTCGAAGGGCCCAAAATTGCAATTTTTAGAAATGTGTGAAATATTTATTTTTCATCAGATTTTGATAGGATTTGTTCTATGGATTTGTCTTGTTGTAAGCTTTTGGTAGTATGTCAACAGAATTAGCATAGCTATTACCATTTCCGAGCTATAAGGGGTCAAAGGGGCCAGAATTGCAATTTTTCTTAATGTGTCCATCAAATTACTGTCAAGCTCCATTCTGTGTCCACATTCACTTTAAAATACACTTGTTCAAATTTCAGTGGTCGACATGCTGCGGTCGTATCATGCTGCGCTCGGCCTAGCCCTTTATTCATAAACATTTTAATCCCACATACCATCTTGAATTGTCATTACCGCAACAAGCAATTTTTTTAAGAAAAATTGTAGTATTATTCACATTTTTAAAATTCAAATTGACGAATACATTTGCTTTTTAACGACTTTACATCGTGAAACATTTAAGTTTCTTAACATTGGGAACCCTGGACACAAAAAATAAATTTTATGTTGTCTTGTCTGTATTTTGATGAAAATAATTCATGTTCCGTCTCAATTTAGAGAACGCTGGAAAAACGTTTTGTCTTGATACTTAATATATCATAATACAAATATTACGCTTTACAAAGTAGATTTATTCGCTACAGCGATAATCAACATTGACGGTAAGTAAAATCGGAATTAATGAGTGTTGCGGTAGTGACAGTGCGTTACGGTAATGACTGAAATGTTGCGGTAATGACTTAACAATGCAATCTACCAACAAAAAAGCACAAAGAGAAAAAATATCGCCAGAAATAACACCATAATAGCACATGCAAGATCAGAAAACCAATAGACAGAAATTCAAACGAATGGCCTTTAGATTATAAAGTCAAACTATACAAAAAACGGACACAAAATTGGCACTGAAGTGAATCATAAATGAAGACTAGTGCTGAATTCAAATGAACAAAAACTTTTATATTCTGAATTATTTGTCAATGAATTTATAAACTAACAAACAAATTATTCTAACAAAATGAACAGTGTGACTGTAAATAAGCAAAAACTATAAAACACAATATACACATGTAAACATATGCACGTCATATTTGAAGTTATCATGGTTATTCAAAGCTGCAATTTTTCAACGATGATCGTCCAGTGTTGGCGGTCAATTTGATAATGACGGCTTCCAATTTTAGTTGGTTCCGGAATTAAATCAACCAACTTTTCTTTGGCGTACCAAAGAATATCAGGAAACAATGGCCAGAAAAATCTGTTGTCTCCAATTTTATGCATTATTGTCACCTCAACTTCGCTTTCGTCTACATCTTCGATAATTCCCGGATACGGTTTCCCGTCATACGATACTACGCACCATTTTCCTTTGAGATGGTCGTCTACATTCAGTTCGTCAGTACGACTCCTTGTTTGGGCGTTTGTTTCCTCCTCCCACTCGTCTACTGACCTGAACCGAAACTCCGACGAGTTAAAACATTTACATAGGTCCGGAATCTTGCAAAAACAGCTTACTTGTCTATAGTGTAGTACTGCATTTTCTGAAGTTACAATCTAGAAAAGAAATAAAACTTTTAAAAATAAAATTCCAATGTTTTTATTTCTTAAAATTTCAAAATTATAGTGAACAAATATACGAAGTAACAATTAAGTTAAAATTGTCTTTGTTTTTGTTTTTTCAATGATGTGTGTAAAATAATTCAGAGATTGTTGTATATATGATATTTGTATTTTTATAATGGCAATTTCGACAATTTATGTCTCTACATTGATGATAATAGGAGTTATCTTAATTTAATCTGAAGTGCTGTCGCTACGCTACCACTTACCGGCAAGTTGTAGTGCAGAAAGAGCACAACCGATCGCGGGCTACGCGATGGCGTGGCGAGGGTGCGACCGCGAGCAAGTTAAGTGGTAGCGTGGCGACAGCAAAACTGATCGTAGGTTAAGTGGTAGTACAGAGTCAGCGAGCGCAATCGTGGGTTATATGGTAGCGTAGCGAAAGTGCGACCGATCGTTGAATTAGTGGTATATTAACGATAGTTCGACGGATAGTGGTTTAGGTGGTAGCGTAGCGACAGTGCGACCGATTGTAGGTTAAGAGGTACCGTTGAAACAGCGCGACCGATGGTGGGTTAAGTTGTGTAGCGACTGCGTGACCGATCGTGATTAAGTGGTAGCATAACGTCACTGCGACCAATCGAATGGTTAAGACGATGACTATGTGATATGTTTATTGCATTACCTGGTGAATTTTCATAGTTTCTGGAACCGTCTCTAATTTATCTGGAATTAGTGCTTCGATCCTTTGTACCTGTTCTTCTTCTACAGTGAATATTTGAATATTAGACTTGCAACGTTCTAAGGCTGTTTTTAATGATTTAGCATTTGTGATATCATTTCCATTCGATACCCAACTATCAGCTGTTCGTTTGATTGCAGCACCAACTCCGTCAGCGGCACCCTTACCATGCCCCGCCTCCAGAAAATTCCAATTAGCTTCTTTGAAACCTAATATAAAATAAAATAGGTGCTTAGCAGGAAGAAGTTGTTCTTACACCTCTACTGAGTGGTTGGACCGTCGCTGACAAAATATACTGTAGTCAATTCCTGAATTTGTTCTCGTGCGGCATGTAAAACTGGCGTTAGATGTGCCCATATTGCCGGTGGTCCGTGTTTATTGCAGTCGGATAAAGAACAGAACGGGAATAGAACTCCTTCGGTAAAGTACACCAATCCAGTGTGTAAGGTAACTTGAGTCTGGCTCGCTCGAAAATGAACGCTTTGGATCTCTTTTTCATATTTACAGTTGTAATTTTCAGAAAAATCACAGTGTACGATGATCTTATTTTTATTGATATTTTGTTTCAGATATCTTAAGGAACTGTACTGGTGTTTTATATTGAAAATATGTTTACTTATTTTTTTAATGTCTTGTTGGAAGTTTTCGATCAAGTGCTCGATCGTTCCATGTTCTTCCTCCTTAACAGTTTTGGATACTTTAATTGTTGTTATAGTACCGTTTTCTGCCTTTTGTTCCTTATCTACTCTCCTGGTTTTCCATTTATTCCAAGATATTTGTTTCCCCTTGTCTTCAATATCAGAAATGGCTACCTCTTTGTTTAGGCATTCATTGCACTCCCTGTATGCACACGCTTTATCTTCTTTAGTACAACATATTTGGGAGATCAATGATTCTAAGTTTCTACTCTCTATCACATCTTCTCTGTAAAGTTTATCAGCTTGATATTGTATATTTTCGTGCTTCACACACAGGCATCTTTCGCGGTCTTTTTCTGTCGGCTTAATAACCCAAAATGGTCTTAATTTACAAAAAAGTGAATATGAAATTTTCATGTCTGTATTTTCACTTTGAAATTTTAAGTGTAAATTTTGAAGATCATCGTTCAGTAGTCTTTTCTGTTTTTTCATCTTTTTTCGTGTTATTGTTTCCTTTTTCCAGCCTTGACTCTGCTGTTATCGTCTCTCTCAAGAAAGTCTGTTATCTTCTTTATTATTTTTTCTCCAGTTTTATTGCTTTGTGTTTTTCGTTTGAATGCCAAATTTTCGTTACTTTTTGGTAGAGAAAACGAGGACGATCTGTTTGTCCAACTATATAACCTGTATTTCCGGAGGGATTTGGAACCAATCAAATTTCTTATTATTTGTCTTTGCTTCTCTTTTTTATTTGCGAAGTATTTTTCTCGCAATTCTTGAATAAGAACATGGTGAAATAGAAGGGTTTTTCGCACTTTTGATGACACATTTTGCCCCTTTAAAAGTTGTTTGTTTTAGTTCTAGGCGAATTATTGTTTCCCATTTTTGATTTTAACTTGTCTAGTCGTTTTCTGTAGACTTATTTTTGTTTTCCTACGTTTTGTAGTTTTACAGTTAATTCCTATAAGCTTTTGCCCTATCCTTACGTACGGTCCCTCCCCCGACGCCTCGCATTCTGAGAGCGAATGTTGACATTTTGGGCACAACCTTGTATTGGGGATCCTGGAGGGGTGTTGTCATCCATAAAATTTTGTATTTCTTTTTGATTTTTTATATTTTGTCTAAAATGTCTTTGATTATTTCTCCAGTTTCTCCTTATTTTTCGTTGCTCTCTTGAGGACTGATCTTGAATAAGTTTAACAATGCCATGTTCTTTTTTCTGTTTATAATGTTCTTTTTCTTTATTGAGATATTGTTCATATTTAGTTGGGTTTGCTTTCTGTTTTTCTCTCCACCGTTTCGATCTCTCGGCATTTGACAATGGCATTTTGATTACTAGTATTAGTGCGAACCCACAGATTAAAGTTTTTTAGCCAGTCTTTTGTAGATTGAACCTTTTCACNCAGTTAATTGCCATTCTTGGAGGAGAGAATCGGGAATATTTGTCATGGACTCTAGTTTATCAAGTGTATCTTCTGCAAGTCCCAAAGAACGTTCTATATTTGAAATGTAATGCCTGGTATATTTTTGATTTTTGGTCTTATTTTTCATTTCTGTAAATAAAAATACAATATTTTTACTAGACAATCAATATGAAATTGTGTGTGTGTGTGTGTGTGTGTGTGTGTGTGTGTGATTTCTGAATTTCAGATACTTTCTTAAGTGGAAACAAGCACCATTTCAGTTGAATCTAAATGTTGATGTCTGTCATAATCAAACATTTTACCAACATTATCATCCGTTGCCCGACAAAATCGCCACGGTAAAACCAAGACAAAATGTTTAACAAAGATGAATAATCATGAATAAATTTTTCGGGTTAGCTCATTATGATTCTTGGTTCATAGTTTGAATTTATTTTCTTATCAATTCAGAGTCCGTCTACCTTTTTTCTATATTTTCCTGTATTGCGTGTAATGAATAGATAAGACAAAATCTTTCATTTTCATTGTTTATCCATTTTTTAATAGCACAGTGCATTGTACATTGTATTTGCTAGATCTATAACCCTAATGGGTTAATGTTTGTCTTTTACAAAATAAATAATAGTTAATGCCATTACCGCAACGTCAATTGGTCGCATCTGTCATTACCGCAACGACAAATTTTGTTGCGGAAATGACCGTTGCGGGAATGACATTTTTCAAGTTTTTTGGAGATATAAGGGGCATGCATTCGTCAATGGCGGGACATGCTTGATCAAAGTGAATACAAAACCAAAGTCGACATTCATATATGATTTTTTCGTTTCTTCAGATGTAAATTGTCAATAATTCGTGCATACGGTAATGACATATAATAAGCATACGCTCAAATATTTGGTGTTAGATCATTCAATAACAGAAAACATACCAATCATTCAGTCTGCTCGTCGCCATGGGATAACTTCTTGGAGGGTTCTGCTCTTAAATCACGTGGCCCTTTTAACTGGATTATTTCCCTTTTCAAAATAGCGCGATTTTTGAACTCCGTTGCGGAAATGACAGCATTTTTCAGGACGCCTCATTTTTTACCTGGTATTTTATTTCACTACAACAACTGTTTACAGAAGTTTTTATGTGGCATTCAAATTCTGTTCTTTATAAAAGTCAAATTAAATTATTTTAATAACTGAAATTAACATGATTGATCTTCGCCTAAAAATGCGAATATGCAGTATGGACACGTGACGGTAGTGACATTTTAGTTCTATAACATCAGATATTTTACAAAATATATGAAAAATTGTTATAAAATCATTTTATTTATATAATTTACTTTATGCTCATTATACATGCATTAAAAAAATAATTTAATTTCACCTACTTTTAATCCGAATGAGACTGGACGCCAATTTGGCCTCTAGTTAAATATTCACTCATGAATGTGTGACCTGTAAATGTTTTATTTACCTGTAACCTAGGTCGGCTGTCTGGTTTGTGCAGACGACGAACAGGCAGGTCAAACAGAATCAATGGCTGAATCGAAGATTCCTGTGGCGTCACTGAAAAGCATGGTCTCCAGTAAGGCATTGTGGAAAAGGTGGGCTGGTTCTTCCTGGTCTTTCTAGGTCGGCACCACATCCGCCCCATCTCTGTAGAACAAGCCACAGGTTCAACCAATGGTACAGGAAAAATAAAGCATACTCTGGTCTAGTGCAAAAAGGTTTTACCAAAAAGTTTTAAAATTTTATATCTACATCAAACTGACTGTAGTCTGCGTTGAAAAATAAAACATCATATAAATAAAGGGTCCATCACTATCTGGTCAGGACAATAACGTATATACATCTGTACATCTTTCTGATCTTGTTTATCTGGTAAGGACCTGGACGGGCCTAGGGCCCCATGGCCATGTGCTGATGAACTTCCGGCTTTGGAATTCTGTAGAATTGGAGGGCGTTGTTGTTTACTACCCACAGGAGTACGGACAGTGGCACATTGCGGAGCCGGCTTATCTCCTGAATGATGTCCTTATAAATTCTAAGGAGTGTTGATTGGACAACATGACAATGGAGAGAGATATGGAACATCAGATTCCTCAACGAGCTGGTGAGATGGGATGCGTGGCTCTGCTGTCCTGGTGGCTCCTGAAGAAGGCTCCAGTTACCCCAATTACAATGTTGGGGAGAGTCTGCCACTCAATTAATTCCCTTATCGAACCCAAGAAACAGTGCCTGTGGAACCTGAGGTTGGTAGTGTTTCCTTCTCGGATGATGGCCAAGGTCCGCGCAGCAGCGCTGCCATCTCCGGAATCTCAGCAATGCAATATTACTAGGAGACCTCGTTGACGGGCAAGCTCCAGGGTCATGCAAAGAACCTCTTCTTGCTTGGTCTGCATCCTCTGTCGACACACTTCTGGCGTCCTGCAGTGTCGACAGTTGCACCTGGTGGTGAAGTCCAGCCCTGTTTCACCTAGAGCGACACATCGGTAGTTGGTGGACAACAAACGATCTCCCCATGTTGTGGTGGTGATGCACTGTGCTGCCACATGGGGGTGAATACCGAAGGAAACGTAGAGCCTGGTGGCGCTTCCAACTTGGTTGGCCCTTTGGTTCCAATGTTGAGGGAACACATAGTTTGCTATCCCATAATAAAACCCTGGATCGTCGGGACAGGCGTCAGGAACAACTATAGATTGCAGATGATTAAATGTTCTGCTGGTGCGCTGCAGAATCAAATTCAAATGGAAATGGCTGTCAACAAATAAAAATGGGTTATCTGGCTGGGGAACAGGTGCATCTACAGCATGCCCTTCGTAGGTCAGGCACTCCCGGTGATCCAAAAACATCTCTTGGTAACGTAGTCCTAGTCGCCGTAATTTCCCAATTTGTTATGCAAATGACATGGTTTGGGGGGTTCAACTTGAAATGATCCACATACACACTGTGGGGACTGCAGTTTTCTGAGAAGAACATCAGAAGTTGTCTCTCCTGTTCAGAGAAGGAGCTCTTGTTGCCACTGTAGAGTCCTCTTGATATCACATACCGGAGCAAACCATCCAAACCATCACACTTAATCCAAGTCTTTAGCAAATGAAGGATCCTAATTATTAACTGGCACCATAATGGCAGATTACGCTCGTTGAAGACATCCCCATCTGATGTTGCTCGGTATGTCATGACAGCTAGTGTTGAGGCTTGCGTTTCCTGGACATGCGGTGGTTCCGGTCCAGAACCATGGTAAATGTTTTCTCAACACATGGCGGCGCAACTTTCCCTTAGTCTTAAGTCCACAGACCGGACATTCCTTAGTAACAGGCGTTGGGCCGAGGGCCCCAAATCCAGTAACACTAGTTTCAGGTAAATCCCCCTCGTCCTGGTATACCTCGTCAACAACAACGTACAACAACAACGTCTCCTCAGTGTACTCCTCAATGAGTATTTCATCAACTTCACCCTGGTCTTCTTGAGGCAGATCCTCCCGGTCACTGTCCCAATCCTCCTGGGCGCATAGAGAGAGCACGTTATCTTCCCAAAACTCCATTGAAAACCGAAATGCAAGCAAATACATATAAAGTATATCTAACGACAACACAAATATTTACATGGTTATTTACACATATATACACGGATGACTTGTAATATCTGATGAGTCCCTAAATTATTTTCTATATCTAGCCGGAATGTTGACCTTCCGACCGTGCCTGGTTTGAGCATACCCAGAAGAGGCCTTGGGCCTCATGTCAACTTCAGTGTCGTATTCCATTGAGGGTGGTTGGTCATCCGGATCAATACTATCTTGGGATTCTACAATCCCTTCCTTTTCATCTTTGACCTCATCGACACTCTGACCATATTGTCCTGACTGGCCTAATATTGGGATTCCGTTGACATTGAACTCGATGTAAAAAGATCCTTCTTCGCAATAGGGCAAAGTCTCTTTAAGATCAACCGATTTTTCCTCGGAAGAATTACCTTGGAACATTTCATGTCGTAATCTTTTCAACCAAGTTGGTATGTGCCGATCGTCGCATCTCTTTAACCTGTCATGGTGAACAACCGAGTCCTTTTTCCGTCCTCTTATCTTGTACAGTGGCGGCATACTTGCAACGACAAGGTACGGGCCACACCAAGGGGAACGAAGCTTCTCGCTTTGACCTATTTTAGTGGTCATGTCTGACTTATATACCAAATTCCCGGACGTTGTATTTCCTCTCCACAACTCTCAAATCGTAATCTCTTTTCTGTCTCTTTTGTGAAGTACGCAAATTTCGCCTTGAGAATTCATGGACTCTGCATGTTATGAACCAACTCGGTCACACATGTACTCGGCTGTTCTACTTCCTGTCCATTTCATGGAATGCCCAACATCAACTGAATTGGTTGAATGGTATCTCGTCTAAGCATGAGTTGGTAAGGCGTATATCCCGTTTGTCGGTTTACTATTGAGTGCAGGGCCATTGACAGCAGGGGGTGGTCTCTGTCCCAGCAATAATTTTGCTTCTCGATATTACAACGAATCATGCTCCAAACTAGGGTGCTGTACCGTTCCACCTGACCGTAGGCTTTGAAATAGAATATAAAAACGGTACCGGTGATGAAGGTATTCAGTGCCGTATTTTGTCGAGGAGTTTACGTCAAGTGAGAGTAACATGAACTCCGACATGATTAACCCTTGATTATCCGTATCAAGGTTCTGTGAAATATACCATACGGTGAAAAACTTTACATTTAAACAGACGGTTTATCGTACGATTAGAAAGGTCATATCTAAGCAGACAGTATATGTCTGTTCACTGGTGAACGATTGTTTTAGTTGTAGTAAATGATCAACAGAAAAAGCACATATTCCGAACATTGCCGTCAGCCTTAACTTATTTTTAAAATCGTGGAGTTGAATTTGACAACAGGAGAATTTCATAACCATGAAAAAAAAATAAAAAAATTATGTTGATATGGTTCAGACTGTTTTGCTACTTAAAGCCAAAGAGAACACATTACCAGAAAAGAAAATCTAAAATCATGTCAGGACATAGCTTTGCAAGAGGGATATCCCCCTCGGTTGTAAGAAAAAAATTAAGTAAAGAAATGCAATTCTAATGCGTATTTTAGGAAAAAAAAAGCAAAAAAAAAAAAAAAAAAAAAAAAAAAAAAAAACCTATTACTATCTTTTTAGTATTACTATATAACATTTTAATTTTTGTCAAGTATTTACACATAAACATACA
This sequence comes from Modiolus philippinarum, assembly GCA_002080025.1. Lineage (NCBI taxonomy): Eukaryota > Metazoa > Mollusca > Bivalvia > Mytilida > Modiolidae > Modiolus > Modiolus philippinarum. The sequence goes on from MJUU01031288.1 coordinate 29,220, forward strand.
AAATACAAACGTATTTCCATTTGTTATTATATGGTTTTAAGTTTTTTTAGTAAATTTTAATTGATTGATTGATAAAGGGCTTTACGTCACTTTCAGCAGTATTTCAGCTGTGTAATGACGGTCAGTTTTAGTGGTGGAGAAAGCTGGAGAGAACAACCAACTTTGGCAGGTAACTGACATACGTTATCTCTTACGATTGCCGCCGTGCGCGGTCCCGGCTTATGAATATGCCTGCAGCATCCTCTGAGCTTGGAGTATGAGTCTTCCTAACAGAGGACCCCGTGGGAACCCCGGGATATAGAAAAAGGACCTAGTATCTCCGGCTTGCGGAGTGTGACCCCTCCTAAACGGAGGCTGACCCCGAGGGTCCCGGCATATAGAAATAGGACCCATTCCGTGGTTGTGTGGGATTAATAAATACACAACCCATCTTTCGGATGGGATGTAAACTCAGGTCCACGTGTTGGAAGAAATGCCGCGCTTCCTGCACGTTAAAGAACCCTTGTAGCAAGCTCTTTTTGGGGTGGTCCGCTACAAGGCTAAATTCCCCGCCCTTGACGATTTCACCCTACTTTTCCAGTGACAGTCAGAATTTCCCGTCCCATGGCCCTTTCCATACCCCAAAGTGATTATTTATTAACAAACTTGTTCTCGTCTTGATATAGCTAAAATATTGCTGAGTAGACGTTAAACAATATTCAATCAAACAATCAATCGTCTTGATATAGCTGAAATATTGCTGAGTAGACGTTAAGCAATATTCAATCAATCAATCTCTTACGATTGTAAGTCGAGTGCACCCTTTTGTAAATTTTAATCCCACTGCATATTTGAGGTCGAAGGTGCACCTCACACATTGATGATATAATGAAATAATTGAGAGTTGTTATCTTGTTTTTTTTCTTCATATAATGCAATATGGATATCCACGGATAGTGATTAACCCTTGAATCTATTGCTATTCAGAGAACCAATTCGTGATCATAATTTTGTCTCTATATATTGTAACTCGATGTCATTAGTTTTCGTTTTCTATCTTGTTCCCATGCTTAAATGTTGGAAAGGTTTGTCATTAGAACCTGAATCAAAGTATGTTTTCAATAATCTGACAATGTCTTCGCGAGAATCTAGATAGTAGTTCTCTCCATACACGTCCTTCATTATCGACTTTTATCATATCGATTGCGTTGTTACTCATGCGGCAGTTTGTATTGATATCGTTGGCAAAGGAATCGGAATCGTATTCCAACCATCAACTATATTTATTTTATCAAATCGCCCATCCGAACAACATCAAGATTCTTCAATTATTTCCATTTTTGTAACAATAAATAGACCTCTCATACAATCAATATACTTTACCGATATCGTGTATCAGTCTTTAAATTTATTCACTCTTGCTATTGCTCCCTGAATCGGACAACTGTTAACCTTTTCGTCTTAAGGTAGTAAATAACGTTTTTTGTCTTTTTATTTATCGAATTATTCTTGAAAGATTTGAAGTTTTCAACGAAATATAAAATAAAAATACATAAAAGGATTTACTGTAAATATAGAATTATTATTGAAGAGGTTAAGGATTTTATACAAACTAAAAAAAAAATTAACAATTGATTGACTGAAAACTTAGAGCTTAATGTCCAATGAGCAATATTTCTGCTATATCAGGACAAGAACAAGTGAATCAGATAAAAAAAATAGTAAAAGAATACAGATATAAAGGTGGAAGGGACAACCGGGGCAACGAGTTTTTAATTTCCACTGGAAAATGGTAGAAATGGGTAGGGGAGGAAATTTTGCTTACTATTTGAGACCCAGCGACTCTGCTCTCCTTTGAAAAATAAAGAAGGGGTCTTAATACTAAATTGAGCGTGGAGTTTTGCTACAGATTCGAAGGAGGTCTTTCCGTATTATGACCTGACTACCCCGCACAGACAGGGCATTCCCCTTTTTCAATACCGATTGAGAACCGGTTCAGATGCCAGGGAAATTAACAATAGAGAATCTATGCAAACTCTCCCTTCACAAGTCCATCATTTGATAGAAATTGGCACGAGTTCCATTTGGCACCTCCACAATGTATTTCTATGTTTATTCCGTCAACCAAAGGGGTGCCTTATGGAACTCTTTTCCTTCATTTGAAACAAGAATATTGTGCCCTTTGTTCAATTTAAAGATATAATGATCTCGAAATTTATCAATGGGGTAATAACAAAATTACCGAACAGAGTGATAAAGAGCCGTAGTCCACGAGACAAAAAGACGTGGAAACCAACTAAAATGTTGTGGACCTCGATGGTCCTGACTTTTTACAGGCATTACAGAAGAAATGGTGTGTTAAACTGGTTTTATGGCATGCCAAATACTATTCTAAAGAGGAGATAAACTTATTAACACGGTATTGAATTGATGATGCATAATTGAATGTTAATTGAATGATGCATAATTGAATGTTATAATAAACGGTTTTCCTACAAAACAAACTTATAGATTAAAAGTCAATTTTTAATGTTCTTAAGGTTTCCGTGTTTACATAAGATTGCGCATTAATTGATTGATAACTTGATTATGTGTTTGATTGGTGCAAATTTGTAAACCAAGATGTAATGTTTGACCAATCATACAGCATTAATGTGTTTACACGAATTAAGAACAGGAATAAATTACTTATCACAACTAAACAGTCCATATTTCATAAACAGAAGCTGCTGTCTAAGAGGTCAAACACACCAATGACGTAAACAAAACATTGAATATACATAAACTTCTGCATCAAGGGTTTAGATATCATAAATTGAAAAAAACATTCTCTAAATTTTATTATTGATACATTGACTTATTAAGAAAGTTTGGTTCTACATGCAGGGCTCTTAAACATCAGGGCATTTCACATCCAAACTTCTTTGGCAATATCATTTACAAAGCTGATAAATTAAAAAATTGTCCTTCCAAACTTATTTGTCCGTTGAACAAACTTATTCATAAAGGATATAAATACAGCATTGATGTTAAATCTTTACTTCTGGTTTTTGGTGGCAAAAATATTTATCATCTCCTAAATGCTTTACACCATAACTAAATTCAAACAATTTTTCATATTGGCAGTATTTGGCATTGCACAATATCATGTTCGTCTTTCATAATTGATTATGTTGTTATACCAAATCTATTTAGAAGTATTTCAATTGAAATTTCATATGTAAGAAGGCTTGATATAATAGTCAACGAAAATTATGTCCTTAGCTAGCTGTCAGTAACCTCGAGAATTTGTCCGGACATTACCTGTGTGTATTGTCTTCATCTTTTATATACTTCATTGTAAGGGTACTCGTCTTGATAAGTTGGATTTTTACTGTGAGTCTTTTTGTGTATTTATTTTTAGCCATTTACCACACATAGTAGGAGGGTTTGGATTCAAGAAAACGAGTTTAACCCCATCGCAATTTTTGCGCCTGTCCCAAGTCAGGAATATGTTGGTCATTAGCTTGTCCTTGTCTTGTTATAAAATTTTAGTTTCTTGATATTTGGGTTATTGGATTTGGTTTGTTTCCATTGATTTATTCACTTTTTTTTACCTTTTTGGGGCCATTTAGGTCTTGCTATATGATGTGAGGTTCCTCACTGTGTTGAAGACCGTACGGTGACCCCTAGATGCTTTGTTTTGGGTCGTTTTAACCTTGATATGGGATGTTGTCTCCTTGACATTTACCTCATTTCCTATCTTTTTAATATGGGTTTATTTTCTGAATGTTTGCATTCAAGGTAGTATGATGTGCCCATCATGCAAACAAAAAAGACGACGTTATTGTCTGGAAGCTTCTATGCAAGATGTAGATGTAGCCAGTGCGGAATGAAGTACAAAGCATCAATATTGTGTTCCTTTATTATTAGAGCTGTAAATTTCCAGCGTGTTGCCAACCATGATGTATTAAAACTCACAGCTTTTAACTCAGTTCTTTGACTGCAATAGAGGGCTAATCCAAGCTCAGCCTGGTACGACCGCTGAAATTTGAAAAAAAGTATAATCTGAATGAATGTTGACACAGTAATTAGATGGATATAATTAGGAACTTTACACAGAAATTAAATGGACAAAAACTTAAGTTTAAATATGTGATATTTTATTTAGTATATCAGTATGATTAAAATCATTTACTAGTAGTTGTGGTTGTAGGAAATAAATGAGTAAATTTAAAGTGAAGCAAAGACTTGTCTAATTTGAGTGCAATAATGTTACTTAAGATATAAAATGTAACTGAATATCACAGAATGTGGAATCTGTCTCTGTGGCCAGTGTTGGCCTGTTTAACAACACATCGACCAACCATCATAGTGCAAGGGTGTCAATCATGTAAACGACATATTGCAAAAAAAGCCTGATACCTCCCCACCAAATTAATCATGTGTACATTTACGCGTACGTATATATACAAATTCAGCAGAAAATGACTGATGACATTGTAAAGTGAAACTTTTTAGCCTTATCTGCTTATTGATTATAAGAAATAACCTACTTCAAAAACACAGGAAAGAAACAAACCCATTTAAATCTCATGAAAATTACAAATTTTGAAGAAAAAAAAGTTTTTGATCTCGTAAAGACATAATACAGATGCTTCTTCAACAAGAAACCATGTTACAACCAAATAATATAAACAGAATGTCAAGACTTTTGGTCCCCTTTGGGTCCTTACAGCTCAGAAAAGGTAAAAGGTATAATTAACACCAGTTTCATTGACACACTACTGAAAGCTTACTCTAAATCATCTTATTTATTCAGGTAATAAATGTAGTCGTTTTTTGCACTTAAAGGCAATTTTGTTGAGATTTTCATTCGCGGTCGGGTATCAATGACCGATCATCACAAAATTTTTGCAAGTGAGAATTTCAAATCCTTTTTGAGTATGATATCGTTCACTTTACGCTTAACACACTCTATTGATTTAACTTGTAAATTGCCTTTCACAACACCTCTAACTCTTCGCCCTTTATGTCCAATTGACTAACAAACGTAATTTATTTGACATAATACCTATTGGTTACTCGTTTATGATACAATGGTTTGCTGTATTTGATTAAAATATGATTAATTTTAGAATTAATTTAAAAATTGATAGGTGTTCCATGGAACACTTGTGTTGCCTGCACTACAGAAGAGCCATTGTTGGTTAAGTGAACCTATAAAATCTGTAAAATCAAAATTTTAAGCATCAGGTGAACAACATGGAATATATATCAGAACTGTTAACTCTCCAGTCATCATCCCGTACACTACGATCTGATGAAAACATGAGACTTGAACTTCCTAAAGTACGAAGAAAATCTTATGGCGAAAGACTCCTCAATCATTCAGCAGCTATGTTATGGAACAGTCTCCCAGTACACATTCGTCAATCCAAATCAGTAGAGTGTTTTTAAAGGCAATTAAAACCACATTTTATAGACTTTCATTCAATTTATAAAGTGATACCATATGAAATGTTCTATACTTTTTACGTTTTTAACTGTTCAGTATAACATGATTGTTTTATGACATTTCACGAATTTTAAACGCAGTTATATTATGCTTAATTTGATAGTTTTATTTTTATTATGTTTTAATTTCATTCGGCTAATTTTACTTTGCTTTTGAATGTTCAAATTTTTATTCATTTGATAAATAGTTTTACTTATTGTATGTAAAGCGCCTTAGAGTGATTTTATTGTTATATAGGGCGCTATAGAATTTATTTTATTATTATAACCAGATCAGGAAAAACACATCCTGCAAATATATTTGGAAAATAACGTTTTGAGTTGCATATTGACAATCTGAATAAAGAACTGAGCTATGTTGACTCAATGAACCTCTAAAATCTGTAAGACCAAAATTTTTAAGTATAATATGCACAACCACATCTGGTAAACTACATGTACTTAAAGTTTGGTTGGAATATGACTTGCAGTCTTGAGTCCCAGATTGACAAACTGCATTACCAAATGAGCTTTTTTGGTTCCGTGAACCTCTAAAATCTGTGAAAATTGAATTCTAAGAATCAGGAACATAACCTCACCGCGTGAACAACATAACCTGCTATGATGGAAACCAGATTAATAAATGATATTTTGGTTCCATGAACCTCTATAATAATCTGTGAAACAAAAATTCATGAAGCAATCATTAAGCATAATAATGGATGATGGTTTTCTTCTATAAATATTTATGGTTGGAAATGTGATGAGGAAAAATGCTCATTAAAACTCTTCAACATCACCAAAATGACATCTCTCCATAAATGTCAGTTATAGGTTCATTTCCCACTTTCGCCAACTTGTTTCAATGTTAAAATGACTACTCTTACTTTGTAATTGACAGGAATGAGCATTTCTAATTATTTTAGTAAGTTTTTAGCTAAAAGAGTGATTGAAAATATTTTGCAAAATTTTAATTTAACCATTTATTTTTGAAAGATAAAAGAACGTTTCATCAAAATGAGAAGCATTTCGCGATTATCTTCCTGTACCAAGGGAGCTGCATGATAATTTTAATGTCAAATTCAATCATGTGTTGAAGTCGTCTTCCTAACAAAATAAAACGTTTGTACCTTATAAGAATGATACATGGTGTACATGATCAGAGTAAATGGAAACATAATGAACGGAAACTGCGATCGCAATGAACAATAAACGGAATGCACAAGGGCTCCTGCTACAAAGATGTCGCACCTTCCCATGTAGTGGATAGTGGAATACCTTGTCTGTACGGGGTAGTCATGGCATAATACGGAAAGCCTGTCTGAGAACCAGACTGTGTGGTGAAATGTAATATAAAGACCCCTTGTATTTTTGAAAAAAGAGAAGACTCACTTTTGCGTATAGAAGGCTAAATTTACAGAATTACCCAATTCAACCCTTTTCTAGTGGCAATCAAAACTCGTTGCCTCTTCCATCTTTATCTTTTTCTTTTACAATGATTTTAAATTTTTCTAATATATTAATTTGTTCTCATCCTGATATATTGATCAATGGACGTTAAACTTTGAACTAATGGTCCAAATTAGGCGTTTTCATATATTTTGCTTTAGAATATTTATTATTTATCGGGTTTTGGTTGAGTTTTTTCTTGCTATACTCTCTTGGGTCTGATGGCCTGAATCTATGTCTTTGCTATCTCTATTATGCATTTCCAGGCATTCGTCCAAAGCAATGGTATTGTTCTTCTCACCTTGAACATGAATTGTTCTGTTTGCAATTAACCTTTCTCATTGCTCTTTCATCAATGTTTTCATACTAAGTTTTGTCAGGGGAATAAATCTGATCAGATACTTAAATTTATGTTAACAATGAAGGGATATGGAGTAAATGCAAATGTGACAAAGTCTCTACAAATACATCGTGATAATAAGCAATGGAACAACCCTTTTATTGTTGTTTTTCATCTTGAAGTCACCATGAGGCTTTCAACAGTGAGTTTACTTATACCTCATAGCAAGTTCAAGACGGCTCCTATCACCGGTTTGAGCGGAATTCATCGCTAATTGTCGAACAACGCTACATCCATGTCTTTTTACCTGATGATCCATGGATGCGGGATGTGTTTTGTTTAAAAAAAGCAATTCGTATTTTAGGATATTGCAGACCTTATTCCATCTTAAGGGTTATACAATTCTCATTTTTGTTAACTTCGCTTCATTCACAATTCAGTCGGAAATGCACGCTGTAACCATCAGCAGGGAAACAATAGACCTGTTCATTGCAGATTCAGTTATTGGTTTGTTGAAAATTCATTTTATATGCTTTCAAAGAAAAATGTTCTTCAGGATTTTTGGAGACGACAATCTTAATCAAAGGGACTACTTAGTAAGTGCTGAAATTTGAAAGAAAGCATATCTTTTTTGAACGCATTTTGACTCTATGCGAGGGTTAAAAGCTACAAATACATATATTTGTTCACACTTAAAATTGGTGACAATTGGACACCCCTTTTACATCTAAACATGTCTGGGATTAACTACGTACAAATGCCGAATAACTAAATGCCAAAGTTTACTCAAACGCAAAATTTATTTTCTGCAGATGACCATTCCGAAGGAATATCATTTGTTAAACTCAAAGGTATATTAAGAAGAATGTTTTTTTAGTTTCCACTCAAAAGCGGTGAATACTTGCTGTGTAACAATTGTAATAAAGTTTGGTTTTGAAGTAACCATTGATATTTTACGAAAGGATATGGAGTAAATGAAAATGAGACCATAACACATGTTAACTCCAACTGCAATAATTTTAATGAGCTGTATGGCCAATTTGGAAATGTATTCCTCATCAGCAGCACTAGAACCCTAACAAAGGAAATCTATAATTTCAAAAAATGTTTTAAAACATAAAACAATATCAAATACGAAAAATCAGTAAATAAATATCAAATATAGCTAAGGATAATACTACGACTGAGAGATTTAATCCTTCGGTTTTAGAATTTACATAAATTTAGATAATAGCAACTGAACAAAGAGTTCACATGAGGTATTATCTCATGTACAAGTACACCATATCTAAGAAAAACCAGGGAAGGGGCAGTCGGAAACGACAGGTAATCCCCTCGCCCGTTTATTGAATGTTTGTCTAGTATTATAAGCACTCAAGGAAGTTGTAGCATTCAAAATCTGGCTTGTTACCTAAATCTGAGCCAGTCATGCAAGAAATGTAGTGACCTTATTTCAGTCAGGAACCTCATACCTAAATTATATGCATCTACTAATGAAAGATTAATCTTCTGCAAGTTGTAGTATCTAAAATCTAGACTGTAACACAAACTTTATCCTAAGTCACTCATGCACGAAATGTAGGACAAACTGACCTAATTTTTATCTGGAGCTTTGTAACTTTACAAGACACCTCTACTTACAAAATATTTTTCCTCTATGAGTTGTAGTATCCCACATCTGTACTCTTACAAAAACTTTAACCTAAGTCATTCATGGATGAAATGTAGGTCAAAGTGACCTGATGTTTATCTGGAGCTTCCTAACTTTATAAGATGCATCTACATATAAAATATTATTCCTCTACAAGTTGTAGTATCCCAGAACTGGACTCTTACAAAAACTTTTACCTAAGTCACTCATGCATGAAATATAGGTCGAAGTGACATAATTTTTACCTGGAGCTTCATTAATTTCCAAGACGCATCTACATACAAAAATGATTCCTTTACAAGTTGTAGTTTCCCAGATCTGGACTCTTAAAAAAACTTTAACCTAAGTCACTCATGCATGAAATGTAGGTCAAAGTGACCTAATTTTTATCTGGAGCTTCGTAACGTTACAAGACGCATCTACATACAAAATATTATTGGACTCTTACAAAAACTTTAAGCCGAGTCACTCATGCATGAAATGTAGCTCAAATCCACCTATTCTATATATCAACCTCAAGTACTCTTCAAGATGCATCCATGAACAAAACATTGTCCATCTTCGACTTGTTATTCAAAAGATATATGGTCTTTAGTTTGGACGAACGGGTCAAACGCTATATCCCCTCCCCAACTTCGTAGGGCGAGGGGATAATAAAGAGCATACATCTCTGTTATATTTCATACGGCATTCATAACTAGAACAATATATAGTTTTACATGTTTACTAAAACTACTGCACAGGTTATTAGACAAGAATCCAGAATGATAATAGTGAATAGAAACAGATATTAAACCCCCAGTTCGCTCAAGTATCATAAATTCCTGCAGCTTGTAGTTTGCTTCTTAGGCTGTCCTCCTAGTAGACTGGTTGGTGGCGTGTTCCTCGTTCTTTCTTCGGCTTTGGTGTCGCGGTTGATGTCTTCGGTGGCGCGGTTGATGTCTTCTGCGACGGGGTGGATGTCCCAGATGACGCGGATGATGCTCTTCTGTTCTATGGGGATTTTGCAAACTTAAGTTTTTTGACGATCTTCCTGGCAATCCCTGACAACACGGAGCTGGTCCTTTTTAGAGTTTCCCCCAGACGTCGCTGCACAGGTGGTGAACGTACTCTGGCGACGTTGGGCTTGCCATCAGTTGACTCACTTTCAGTCCCTGGTCTGTATGACACCCCAGATTTCTCCAGATCACCAGGACCAACATCACAGTCTTCCTCTGGGGAGCCATAGTAGTTCTTGGGCGAGCTACGATGGGTCTGGCGCACTGGTTGGGTAGGCTCAGAGTTCTCCTCATTGTCTGTATACCAGCCTTTTTCCTTGTGCACAATAGGCTTGTGAGCCTTCACTGGTATGACCTTTTTACCTGCTCCTTGGCTCTGACCCTTCCCCTTCACTGATCTTCTGGTGTCGGGGTTGCTTGACTTTCCGCCGGTCATCACGCAAATGAAGGTGCTGTCACCAGGCCTGTATAAGGATGAATGATCCCAGGTCTCAGTAGGGGAGGCTGAAGGATCAGCAGGGGGAGGCGATGGACCAGGTATATCTGACATGTCAGCAGGGGGTGCATCCTGAGGGATGGGTGGTGGCGCAGATGGTTAGTCAGACACATCGCCGGTGGCAGAAATGGGTCACAAATGTGAAATGGGGGTCCCACCTTTTTTTTCCTTTTCTTTTTTTGAGCACTCAGATCTCCTTTAAAGTTTATATACATTAACTGGCATTCTTAATATTTATGTCAAACTTTGTGGTGGAGAGTCGCATATACAGCAGCACATATGGCACTAGATTCAAACTGTACACGCGAGTCCTCACCACATCATTTTGTATAATATCTAATACTTAAGAAGGTTGTCTGAAAAGTTAGAAAGCATGCATAACAAAATGCAAAGAAGGAAGATAAAGAATTAGGGTTAAGTAACTTAAATAATGGGAAACATAAATACAGATAGAGTAAACTGAACTTAATAAAATATGATGACAGTATAGGATAAAATAAAATAGTTGAAAAACAAAATAATATAACTAATGAAAAATAAATAAAATAAATATAAGTAAGTACCCACCCGGTTTAACAAGCCTTAGGTTCTTACCAGGGCGGGAGTCATCATCGTGCTCCTGTGTATTTTTTATTTAAAATAAAACATAAATAACAAAGAACAGAAAAATAAGAAATAAGTAATTGTATTTCAGTCATGTACAGAGAAGCTCGTCATGTAGCAAACATTTTTTTTAAAACTATTAAATTCTGATATAAACATATTTTGTAGTAAAAAATTTATCTGCTCAAGATTATTATACCTGTTGTTCGAAATGGAACGCTGATAAGGATAAATATAAGGGTGTATTGTTTTGTTTTGTCCATAAAAAATAAAGTTACAGATGTCAAAATTAAAAATAACACCAGTTTATTCCCTAATATCATCTACCAATTTTCAACGGGGGTCCAACCGGTGGTACATATGGTCCACCAGAGGTACTGCTATAAAAATTCTTACCTATATATACCTTAATTGGATTACAGGTAGGATTGAAGTGAAAATTTGTATCGACCAATCAGAGTGCGTCTTTCAAATGATTTCGGCAGACCGAACTTTCAAGATGTGGTGCTTCCTTTTGCGTCCGCTATAGTTTACTGTTCGATATGTGTTTGTTTTTTATGTTAGGAATATCATAACTTTTTGTAAAAAAAGATCATTTTCGGCTATATCTAAGCTTTTTAAAATAGCATAACTTATTTACATAATGTGTAATTTTTGGATGAAAAAAGGGTCTAGGGTCCATCGGGTGAATGGAACCGCACCTTTTCTGTTCAAGTCACTTTACTATCAAACCACTTGGGCTAGGCCGTCTTTAAAAAATTCTTTGTTTCCGCCATCCAATTGTTTTACTCTTGGTACAACACTATTACATATTCATTTCATACATAAGCCTCTGCAGTCATGATCTATCAACTTTGAAATTTAGCTTTTCACCAACAGCTATTCTTAGGTAATGTTTAACACTAAGACAATGAATTTCTTGGCAATGTCAACCATGTGCACTGCAACAAGTCTGAGAGTTATGCTTTATTATTTAATATTAAATATACAATATGACAATATTTGTCCGATGAAAATTTAATTAATTTTATTTATTTCATGAGCAGTGACGTTGACAGTCATGTTTTTGTATAATTTCTTTAATAAATCCAAAGATCCCGTATATTTTGACTAGTGCTGTCCCGATGATGGATTATAATCGAAACTCATACTATTTCATACCTTGATCTTGGGATAGATGTGTTAAAACTCAACTGACTGATATATTTCAGATGTTGTTAGAATCATGTTCATCTCCAAGCATAAATGAGGAGACAGAAACTCGTATAGGTTATTCAAAGGTAAGCAAAGTAATAAGGAAATATTATCTTATGAAAATTTAAGTAATTAATTTGAAAGTATTTTTGTCTAAAAGAAATTAAAGTTCCAGGCACAACATCTTTCATACGTCTGACATGCGTTTTGTCTATTAGACTCTTCAGAGCCCGTCTAAGTGAAAGTTTGAAAAGACCAAAGACATATGACATTTGTAAAATTATGATAGTACGACAAAAATATCAAATGGGGTGCCATTTTAAAATGAAGACCATCCTATGCCTGGGAGTAGACAACCTTAAGGGCTTCAACAATTTCGAAATTTACACTAATAATTACTAGTAGTTCACTTTGATATATATCTTCAACAGAAAAGATTTTGCTTTTTATAATTTTGACCAATGTAGAAATTATTGCCCTTTAATTCACAAACTTAACTAAATAAAGTAAGTGAGAACCGAAACGTAAATCCAAAACGAACAATCCAAGGACAATGGCAACATCAGAAACAAAAAAAAAAACAAAAAAAACAAAAAAGAAAAGAAAAGAAACGAAAAAAAAAAAGACACAACATGAGTACGGCACAGAAAAGAAAAGTGAAGACACACAAACACAAAGATGAACAACACGGACCCCAAAAAAATCAGGTGCACCGGTAGAGTTAGCATCTCCTGCTTCTTATAAGACACCCGCCGTGTTGAACATGTCAACTCCGGTAGAGGAAACAAAAATTAAGCTTGAGAGGGAAAGATCTGTTGTCATCTGGGAAACAGATATCCCATAGCGGTCCACAAGATGATGATGTCGACTTCAAGTTTTGGGTTACATACTCTTGTTGAAGTTACCTATTTGTGAGCAAACGGGCTCTATCAAGGAAGTCACTGTATCGAACACAGGCTCTTGAATAGCGAATGAGCTGGGAGATGTAAACTCCATATGCCGGCGCTGTTGGGATGTTGCTACAAAGAAACGGGAAGTTTACTATTAGAAAGTGAAGTCATAGCGTTTGTAGTACAGCTTAGTTTGAAGTCTACCTCTGTTGTCAATTTCAAGGTGAAGGTCAAGGAACGAGGCTGATGTAGAAGTGTCTGTGGTATCATTCATTTCGACCTCTTTTGGATGGATCAAATGAAGAAAATCACGAAAGCGAGGGTTGTTTAGTTTGTGAGCGAGTCGGCTGCGGTTACACAAAAGCGAAATATAGGGATCACTTTCTGTAATCACTTTCCTGCAGGGTCACTTTTCATCAGTTTTTTTTAGCAACTGCATGTAGTAAACTTGATATTTTGTTGAAGACTAATTCTGTAGTACTACAGTGTGTATGTCATTTTCATAGTCGTCCCTCATCTACTTCCTGTTTACCCACAAAGTACCAGCAGGGAACAAAGACTCCTAGAGAAGAGACTCCCATCTAGTTTTCCGGTTTTCGTAGAGCCAGTTTCAAGGACTAATCCTTGGCATGGACTATTCAAGACCAGCCAAGACTTTATTGCTTACTTTATTTAATGCAGAAGAATTGAAATGTTGCACTGTAAAGGGCTGCGCAATCGAGAAAAAAGATGGAAGCATAATGAAAAAAAAAAACAAAAACTAGACCCTCTTCGTCTATCTATATTGAAAAGTAAGTATTTATAGAGGTAGATGTATGAAGTTTTGTTCTAAATTGTTTAAATCAAGAGAAAATTAATATCCAGAAAAATATATATTACACAATGGTCAGAACAAGTTCTTGATAAACGAAATAAATGCTGCTTTCAGATCCTAAATGACCAGAACAGGATTTTGGAGTCCTAGGTCTACATTGTATCAATCAAATGACTAAATACCGAAGTTACTGTAAATTTAAATTCTGCATATGCGCATTTCGACAACTTATGTCTCTTCAGTGCAGATACAATCTAAACGTTTGGAATACCATAAACTCAAAGATGTTTAAAACTGATAGAGAACAAATAACCAATATGATCTAAATGTAAAGCCAAAATCAGCTAAGGACAGAGCTTTGCATGAGGGAGATACTCCTTAGTTTTCAACAAAATTTACCAAAATTTAGATATTGTAAGGTTCCAAATAGAATCGGCTTTCCGGTCAGCACCGAAGTACTGACTACTGGGCTGGTGAATACCCTCGGGGACTAACAGGCCACCAGCAGTGGCATCGACCCATTGGTAACAAATGACTAAATACCGAAGTTACTGTAAATTTAAATTTAAATTCTATTATCGATTTAGGAATATGTGTCATCATATTTTATTTCTTGAAAAATAAAATTATTACAAGAATCGTAACATCGGTTACAGTGCAAGATCGAGAAATCTCAGACAACCAAGGGTATGGTCGCAATATTTCTCTAGCAAGGCCTGCCATGTCGGAGAACCATTGAAATCTTACCCTAGGGAGTCTGACATTTCTTCTGACACTTTAATTTTGCATTTTCAATGATATTTATTCTTCTCACATTTATAACGACAAAATAGGATTTGTTTACCACCAGGCAGTACTTAACATCCGACATTCCTAGGAAATTGCCTGGTAATTTTCTGTTATGTACTGGGGGTACAAGACAAGAATATCTTGTACCCCTGAAAACTGAACTGGCTTATCTTTTTAGCGAGGGAATCTTGTCTTAATCTAAGCAATTATGTAATTACAAAAACAAAAACAAAAAAAAACACATAAATCTCATAAAATAAATCCTTTATTTCTAAAAAAAAACCAAAAAAAAAACACCCCCCAAACCCCTCATCCATGACACAGCAAAAGTTCTCCAAAGGAGTAGGAAGTATACTGTTTTACCAATTACCGCCCATCTGTCACAATTTTTGTCAAGCTTTTCTGTGCAGTGGTAAATGATATAAGCTTAAAATTTTGTCACAAGCTTTGTATAGTGGGATATCCTTTCAGACCTGTCCGGTTACTACTTCCTGTTTACAGAGTTAGCCGATTTATGTCACTTTTTGCATAATACAGTACTTTTGTGGGTTACTACATCCTGTTTACCGAGTTAAAAGTCCATTCTTGTCACTTGATGCATTATTAAGTAATTTTTGTCAAGCTTTTCTCTGCAATGGTATTGGTACAAATTTGAAATATTCAAAATTCTTTGATCTTTGAATAGTCGTGCCATATTGAGTTAGTCAATTTTAGACACTTTAAGCAGTATAGAGTAATTTTTCGTCAAAGTTTTCTCTTCAATGGTAAATGATGCACATTATAAAAAGCTTTGTATGGGCATTTCATATTGTAAAATGCGCAAGTTATTATAAGCTGAAGTTGAGACCTGGGGTTCACAGATGCTTTGTATTATATTGCTTAATGGGTATTGAATTACATATTGTATGGGTATGTCTCTTATCGTAGTTCATCAATACTTTTACTGTATATGTGATTATGCAAATACTTGTGTCTGTAAAGCTAGCTGTTTTAATGTTTTTGAGGGGATTTACTAGTAGATGAAAAATTATTTTCTTCGTTTTTTTCAGCTGTTAAGTTCCACGGCATCACAGATTCTTTGATAAACTATCGGAGGTTTTAAAACCTTCAGATAATGACAATTGAATTATAATTTTCAGATTTAGAAAATTCAGTGTTTGAAAGTGTTACATTTTGGGTAATTTATGAAATGTCCTATTTCTCTGGATTCGAGACACGAAGGCTCTCAGTTGAGGTTTCCAAATTCCAGCAAGTATGGTGTGGGTATTTATGGATAAATTATGAAAATTAAGGAGGTTGTTCCAGAAAATTCCACGGAAAATTTTGAAGAAATATGCTTTAAGTTTTGTGGAAATTTTTGGAGTTGATGCGGAGCTTTGTGGATTATCGACGGAGTTTTCTCCGCGGAATTCCATGGAATTTATGTGGAGTTCTATGGAATTTTGTTGCTTATCTGCAGCGTTTTCTCCGTGGACTTACATGGAAATATGAGGAGGTATTTTCTAGTGTGAAAAACTCGGGATTTTTGCGGAGTTTTCTCCGTGGAATTCCATGGAAATATAAGGTGAAGTATGTAAAATTATGTTTGAAGTTTTACAGGATTTTACGGAGTTTTCTCTGCGGAGCTCAATGCATCTCCCGTTCAATTAACTCCACGGAAGTATTTTCTCGGAGTTTCAAGGAATTCCGTGGATAATTCATGTACGGGTCGTATAACATAAAATAGAAAAATTATGCCTTCTTTTATATCTATGGTTAAATTATATGAAGTTTTAGTATTGCGGACACGGTATAATACAAAATGGATAGTACAATATAAAATAGACAAAAAGTGCCCTTTACATGTATGGTCAAATCATAGGAAGTTTTAGCATTGCGGACACCAGTATAATATAAAATAGAGAAAAAGTGCCCTTTCTTTTATATTTATGGCTAAATCATAGACAATTTTAGCATGCGGACAACAGTATAATTTAAAATAGAGCCCTTTCTATAACATTTATGTGTAAATTATATGAAGTTTAACTATTGCGGACACCGGTATAATAAATAATAGAGAAAAAGTGCCCTCAGTTTTATATTAATGGTTAAATTATATGAAATTTTAGTATTGCGGACACCGGTATAATATAAAATAAGAAAAGTGCCCTTTCTTTTATATTTATGCTTAAAGTATAGGGAGCTTAAGTATTCGGACACCAGTATGTTATGGTCTCATGTTCATTTACTCCATATCCTTTTGTAAAATATTTAATACAGGAGTTTGTCTTTTATTGCAGTGTGGAGTTGGTAAAACAATTCCCCGTGGTAGAGATGTATGCTCTTTATTTTTCTTAGATATGGTGTACTTGTACATGAGATAATATCTCATGTGTACACTTTGTTCAATTATTATCTAAATTTATGTAAATTCTAAAACCGAAGGATTAACTCCCTCCATCGTAGTTTTGTCGTTAGCTATATTTGATATTACTGATTATTCGGATTTCGTTTGGTTTTATGCATTTTAANATTTTTTTGAAAGTATGGATTTCCTTTGTTTGGGTTCTAGTGCTGCTGATGAGGAATAAATTTCCGAAATGGCCATACAGCTCATTAAAATTATTGCAGTTGGAGTTAACATATGTGTTATGGTCTCATGTTCATTTACTCCATATCCTTTCGTAAAATACCAGTATACCGGGGTAATATAAAATAGATAAACAGTCCCCTTTCTTTTATAGTTAAATCATAGAAAGATTTAGTATTGCAGACACAGGTATAATATAAAATAAAGAAAAAGTGCCATTTCTTTTATATTTATGGTTAAATTATATGAAGTTTTAGTAATGCGGACACCGGTATGATAAAAAATAGATAAAAAGTGCCCTTTTTTATATACATGGTTAAATTATAGGAAGTTTAAGTATTGCGGACACCGGTATAATATAGAATAGATTGATTGATTGAATATTGTTTAACGTCTACTCAGCAATATTTCAGCTATATCAAGACGAGAACAAGTTTGTTAATAAATAATCACTTTTGGGTATGGAAAGGGCCATGGGACGGGAAATTCCGACTGCCACTGGAAAAGTAGGGTGAAATCGTCAAGGGCGGGGAATTTAGCCTTGTAGCCGATCACCTACGGACCACCCCAAAAAGAGCTTGCTACAAGGGTTCTTAACGTGCAGGAAGCGTGGCATTTCTTCCAACACGTGGACCTGAGTTTACATCCCATCCGAAAGATGGGTTGTGTATTTATTAATCCCGCACAACCACGGAATGGGTCCTATTTCTATATCCCGGGACCCTCGGGGTAAGCCTCCGTTTAGGAGGGGTCACACCCCGCAAGCCGGAGATACTAGGTCCTATTTCTATATCCCTGGGTTCCTTAGGGGTCCTCTGTTAGGACGACTCATACTCCAAGCTCAGAGGATGCTGCGGGCCTATTCATAAGCCGGGACCGCGCACGGCGGTAATATAGAATAGAGAAAAAGTGCCCTTTCTTTAATCATGGGAAGTTTTAGTGTTGCGGACACTGGTATAATATAAAATAGAGAGATTGATTAATTGATTGAATATTGTTTAACGTCTACTCAGGAATATTTCAGCTATATCAAGACGA
>MJUU01031288.1:49815-77543 GCA_002080025.1 Modiolus philippinarum
CCTTGACGATTTCACCCTACTTTTCCAGTGGCAGTCAGAATTTCCCGTCCCATGGCCCTTTCAATATCCCAAAGTGATTATTTATTAACAACTTTGTTCTCGTCTTGATATAGCTGAAATATTGCTGAGTAGACGTTAAACAATAATCAATCAATCAATCAATATAAATTGATTGTAGTGCTTAATGTGCAATTTAATTTGATTGTAGTGCTTTATGTATAATTAAATTTGATTGGTTCATCTATAATTTATTATCTGATTGCTTCATGTATATATCTATTGTAGTGCTCTTATGTCACTATGATTAATCTGTGATTTTTGTAAATAAATCTTAGAGTTAGAGTTAAATGTTAGAGTTTTTGATCGACAATATATTTGTGCAGTTTGGATGACTTGTTTATCAACAGACTATTGGAACTCCAATAGGCACAAACTGTGCACATCTTTAAGCCGATCTGTTTCTCTGCTCTAATGAGGCTGAATTCATTGATGGGCTTCTTAAAACAATAGACAAAAACTATCCCAGTCCTTTAATTTCAGCTTCCGTTATATAGATGATATTTTATCATTAAACAACCCTCGCTTTGGTGATTTTCTTCATCTTATTTATCCTTAAAGCTTTAAATTAAGGATACAACAGATACTTCCACATCGGCTTCGTTCCTTGATCTTCATCTTGAAATTGACAACGCGATGACTTTACTTTTCCAAACGTCAACTTCACTTTTCTTTGTAGCAACATTCCAAAAGCACCAGCATGTGGAGTTTACATCTCTCAACTCATTCGTTACTCAAGGGCTTGTGGTCGTTACAGTGACTTCCTTGATAGAGCTCAGTTGCTAACAAATAGACTACTTATGCAAGGGTACGTTACAAAAAACTTTAAAGTCATCACTATCACAGAAGTTTTACGGTCGACATCCCGATCTTGTGGATCGCTATGGGATATATGTTTCCAAGATGATAACAGATCTTTCCCTCTACAACTAAAGTTTGTTTTTCCCCTATCGGATTTGACTTTACTACAGGAGTTGACATGTTCAACATGGCGGGTGTCTTATGAGTAGCAGGAGATCCTTACTCTACGGTACACCTGTTCTCACCCATGGTTTATATTGGGTTCGTGTTGTTCATCTGTATGTGTCTCCATTTTTCTTTTTTGTCCCGTTCTTAAGTGGTGTCCTTGTTTCTTATGTGTGTCCGATGTTGCCATTGTCCATGGTTTGTTCGTTCTTTTGATTGACGGTTCGGTTCTCACATATATCAATTTATCTATCTCATTTTAAGAAAACATGCATGCAAGAAACGAACTGCAAAACTCTGACTAGGGAAACCAACTATCATAGTTAGCAATAAACTGCCCCTCCCCCTTAGTATTGATAAACAATATTTACGGCTTTCCACATATTTGATTTTAATGCTGCGAATGATGTGTCGTCTTTTGGTTTATAATCCAACTTAATACGATGTTAACGTGTCATTAATAATGATAAACAATAATATAGGCACACTCTTGTAATATCGATAATCAGTCGCCATACAGCATCAAATCAATAACTACACAAGTGTAATGCGTCATGCTTAACCTTATCAGTGAGGGTGTAGAAGAGTGATTATATAAATGTTCTTATATCGTTACATACCTTTTCTCAAGAAAATCTTTTACTGTCCATGATAAAAACCTACACTTAACAAGTGCGCGACTTGTGCCTTGAAAAAAAAATTAAAACTACTCACTAAATGAAAATTAATTTCCATAACAAAACCCTAAATTTAAATGTCTATTCAAAAATAACAAACTAAGAATCCTAACTAAAAACGTATCTAAGAAGAAAGAAGGCACAAACATTTACAGTCTATTTTCGGATTGAGCACACATAATCCTCTAGATATTTTGGCTCTTTTGATACGATCAGATGTTCTACGTGTTTGTTCAACAGCTTCGGATTGTTTATTAGATGTTATTTCCTTTTCTGTAGTGATTGTCTCATTGTTCGGTTTATCAATAGTTGTGCTTGTTGTCTGGTCATTGTCTATTGTTTCGTTGGTAAGTCTGAGATGTTTTCGGTTGCGGCGCAATGTTCTTCCATCTTCTGTATTAACATTATATGATCTTATGTTCACTTTTTCGTCAACAGTACCTTTTTTCCATTCTTTGGAATATTCTCGAGGTTTTATTCGGACTACATCGCCGGATTTAAGTTCATTTTTATCTCTAGCATTCCTGTTGTAGTATAATTGTTGTTTCGCTTTCTGATGTTTCTTGTTGGCCACTACGTTTTGCAGAGTCATTGGTTTTAATAATCTCGGCGCTGTCGGTAATAATGTTCTATTCATTCTCCCAAACATTCGCTGCGCTGGTGAACTTTCGAAACCTTCGGTTGGCGTGTTTCTCCAATCAAGAAGCGCTAAATAAGGATCTTTTCCATCTCTTTGCGATTTAATCATAAGCCTCTTAGCAGTTTTTATCGCATTTTCAACTTTGCCGTTGGATTGAGGATATCCTGGTGAACTAGTTGTTTGTGTGAATTCATATTGCTTAGCAAAATCCTAAAATTTGGACCCATTGAAAGGTGGTCCATTGTTTGAGTAAAGCTCATTCGGCAGTCCATATCTAGCAAAGTGTACTTTTAATTTCCTAATCACTTCTTTTCCTTTCTTATTGTTGATTCGATCTACCTCAAAATGAGTAATAATCAACAGTCATCATGAAGTCCTGTTGGTTGAACTCGAAGTGATCAACGCCAATTTTCTGCCACGGACGTGTAGATTGATTGATTGAATATTGTTTAACGTCTACTCAGCAATATTTCAGCTATATCAAGACGAGAACAAGTTTGTTGATAAATAATCAATTTGAGGTATGGAAAGGGCCATGGGACGGGAAATTCTGACTGCCACTGGAAAAGTAGGGTGAAATCGTCAAGGGCGGGGAATTTAGCCTTGTAGCCGATCACCTACGGACCACCCCAAAAAGAGCTTGCTACAAGGGTTCTTTAACGTGCAGGAAGCGTGGCATTTTTCCCAACACGTGGACCTGAGTTTACATCCCATCCGAAAGATGGGTTGTGTATTTATTAATCCCGCACAACCACGGAATGGGTCCTATTTCTATATCCCGGGACCCTCGGGGTCAGCCTCCGTTTAGGAGGGGTCACACCCCGCAAGCCGGAGATACTGGGTCCTATTTCTATATCCCGGGGTTCCCTCGGGGTCCTCTGTTAGGATGGCTCCTACTCCAAGCTCAGAGGATGCTGCGGGCCTATTCTTCAGCCGGGACCGCGCACGGCGGCGGACGTGTAGATAACTCATGACTAAGTAGAGTTTCTTTCTGTTGCTCCATGTTGTATGTGTTACAACAGTCACGTGATTTGGTGTAATTCTCAATATCGGAGTTCATATTTGGCCAATAGAGACACTCTCTTGCTCTTCTCACACATCCTTGTATACCTAGGTGACCCGAAGCTCTTTCCATCATTTCATTTCGCATACTTTGTGGTATGACTATCCTGTCACCCTTTAGTATCAAGCCATTTTGAATCTTTAGTTCCTCTCGAAACGGAAAATATCCATGAATTGACGGATCAAGAAAGTCTTTCTGATTCGGCCATCCCGTTCTTATAACCTTCTCAAGTATAGAGGTTCATCGTCCACCATTGTTGCTAACTTAGGAGATTTGAAACTGTCAGGTAATATCGGCAAATGCTGAATTGCGTTGACACATTCAACATCTTTCTCGGTTTCAGATCGAATGTCAGCTGAATTTGAGCTTTTCTCAATGTACGCACGGCTCAAAGTGTCAGCCATATACATCTCAGTACCAGCTTTGTACACGATTTCAAAATCAAACTTCTGTAAACAAGTAGCATCATTTGGAGTCTTTTCGGTGCATTCATAAGCGATTTCTTGCAGATAATTTCGAGTGGCTTATGATCCGATTCTGTTAAGATTTTCCTACCATATGTGTAACTTTCGAACTTCTCCATTCCAAATACTACCTCTTAAAGTTCTCTCTCAATTTGAGCATAGTGTTGCTCTGTCGGGGTCAATGCTCTTGATGCGTAACAAACCGGTTGACCTTCTTGTATGAGGCATGCTCCCAGTCCTGTTTGCGGAGCATCATATTGAAGAACAGTTTCTTTATCCTTGTCGAAATATCGGAGTACTGGAGTATTCGATAAAATGTTCTTTATCTGATCCAAAGGCAGTCCATGTACATGTGGATCCCATATAAATTCATCCTCGCTTTTCAACAACTGTCGCAGAGGAGCGGTAATTTCGGATAGACAGGGTGCGAACTTCTGGACATAGTTTACCATTCCTAGAAGTCTCTGAACAGCTTGTTTATCCTTTGGTGTCTGCATTACTGTAATTGCTTTCACCTTTTCGGGGACAATTTTAAGTCTCTGAGATGTTATTTTATGTCCCATATAGGTCACTTCTTTCAGCTTTAATCTTAATTTGTCCTTGTTTAGCTTTATGCCTTTCTCGTGGCAACGTTCCATCAATTTTAGTATATTCATATCATGATCAATCTCAGCTTCCTTTTCGTCCTTTCCACAATCGAAAATCAAAATATCGTCATGTATCGCTCGAACTCGAGGAAGTCCTTCAAGGGCTTCATCCATTCTTCGCTGGAATTCATCCGGAGCTGGCGATATGCCAAAAGGCATTCTCTTCCACCGATATCTTCCCCACGGTGAACAGTTTGCCATTTTCCAAGTCGGGTAGAAGATCATCGATTATTGGACTTGAATAGTGATTTCTTCTATGCATAGTCTAATCTTGCCAGACGGCTTGGTTACGACAACCATTGACGAAATCCAATCAGTTGGAACATCGACCGAAGTCAGTATGTCTCTTTCACATAAAGTGTCAATATGATCCTTGACCTTGTCTCGGATCGCAACGGGTACCTTTCGGGTCTCAAGTTTGACCGTTGGTACGCTTTTATCAATGTCTAATTGAAGCAGGCCAGGAAGTTTTCCATCTCCTTTGAAAATATCCGGAAACTGTTTCTGAAGTGTATCTAGCCTTACAGCACTTTCAGAACTTTGATCCATTTTAATAACTTATTCTGGTTGAATGTTCGTTTTGTTTACTGTGATAAGTTTCATTCGTTGAATTGCCTCGGATCCTAGGATTGGTTGAACATTTCCGTTTACGACAACGAATTCTAGGCTGTACCACTTCCTGTTTTTCGGATTGGTCACGGTAACTTTCCCTTTTCCTACCGGGTTAATTTCACTTTTGTTGTACATAACGAGTGTTTGTTTTGTTGGTTGGAGTTGCTTGAGTCCTTTGTCATTAAACAGCTTCTTGTACTCTTTTGCCGGAAGTACATTTACGGTAGAAAAGTTGGAATTTGATTGGCTGATTTAAGACTTTCATGACTGCATTTATCCTTTTAAGTTCGACTGAATTAACCTCGTCCACAGTGAAATATATTCCTCATTATCTGATGACGATTGCTCAACGTAATGTAGCGGATTTCTTCTCCGTTTACCCTTTTGTTTGTTCGGATTTCCGAATTTCGGTTTTCCTGCTTCACATTTTGCTTTAAAATATTCCGTTTTCCTTAGTTCATACAAGTCTTTCCCCACGCGGGACATTCTTCTCGTCTTTGACTGTGCTGACGTCCACAATATTTACAATCGGTGCAAATTCTTGCCGTTGTTTTGACTGGAAAGTTTTTTTTTGGCTTCTCCTTTCGCTTAATGAGTTGCACGTCTTCTTGTGAAATTTCCTTCATCTGCATTAAAGTTTTCTCATTTGCACGGCAAATGTCAATACATGACGTTAATGTAAGTTTTGCATCTTGCATTAATTTCTTCCTTGTCGTGTTATCACGGATTCCAATCACTATTCTAACTCTTATTAAACTTTCCTCTAGTGTTCCATACTTACACGTTTTCAAAAGTTCCCTGAGCGTAGCAACGTATGTGTCAATATTTTCTCCTTGGTCCTGATCCCTTCTGTTAAAAAAGTACCGCTCGTACGTCTCATTTGTCTATCCAATACAAAAGTTCTCGAATTTTTCCATCACAATTTTGATGTCCGTTGATTCATCATTCTCTGCTCCTGCATCAAATACAAATCCTTCAAAAATTTCTAATGCATCTGGTCCGATACATGTCAAGAATGTTGCAGTTCTTGTAGGGATATCTTTCTTTGCTAGCCCTGTTGCAACTTCATAATTAGACCACATCCTCTTGAATCGTTTCCAGTTTGTTGCGATATTTCCGCGGAAGTCAAGCTTTTGTGGAAATGGAAAATTCGTAGGAATTAAACGTTCTGTGTGACGACTGCATTACCAGCGGGGTTCTCCTGTAGAGCCTCAATTACTTCTTCAGCTTCATCCCCCATCTTGATCAATAGTTTATTTATAGATAGGAAAGAGTTTTTCTGCTTTGTCTGTATGTATCTTGATTTTAACGGTTCAAAATCAAAGTCAAATTAACTCGCGATTTATATCGAAATGTATAAATCCAATGTCAATCAATTAAATTCCATTGTTTCTCAATGTTGCTGACGTAGCAATTCCTTCACTGTCTGCATCACTCGATACACATTTAATTAATGTTTATTGCAGTTTTAATTGTCAGCAACAACCGCACCTGACACAATGTGTCGTCTTATGGTTTATAATCCAACTTTAGACGATGTGAACGTGGCATGAATAATGATAAACAATAATATAGGCACACTCTTGTAATATCGATAATCAGTCGCCATACAGTATCAAATCAATAACTACACACGTGTAATGCGTCATGCTTAACTTTATCAGTGAGGGTGTAGAAGAGTGATTATATAAATGTTCTAATATCGTTACAAATAAGAGGTTACTCCTTAAAACATGTGTACAGCATAACGAAATTTACTGTTTATATGCAACTTCGGTATTTTTTGTTTTTAGTATTGTTTACAATGTAATGGTGTAAATTTTGATGATAATTTGTTGCATGTTTAGATAAGCATATTCGTATAGCCATCTGTCCATAATCATTTTATAGCGTAGTCGTTGATCTTTATTTTTAAAGTTTTAACTGTTAAGTTGAAGTATTACAGTATCAGGTTTCTACTGTATAGGTTGTTGTTCCTAATAATTGTCAAAATGTTTGATTAATGGGAAATTGGTGCTAACTTGGTGTTAGTTTGGTGCTGAATATAGGTCAGTTATGTAGATATTGAAAATTAAAATATTTGGTGCATAGTTGTTGCAAGATTGGAGTTAGACAGTATATGAAGGCTGTACGGAAGATCCAGGGAATTGATGCAGAGGTTCGTGTTGAGAATAGTTACAGAGTGGTTTTTATTTTAATTTTTGGGATTATTTAAGCTACGTTTTCATGAGGAACTAACGTTTGGAATATTATTTCATTTTACATCACTTAAGTGAATTGGATTTAATCTCTTGTATTTGAAAGATGAGTACGATGTTGACAGGATTTAAACGTTGTTCCAGATGTTTGTGTGATGAGGATGGGTTGTCGAGAACTTGTTTTATGTTGTTCGATAGTGATAATTTGATTTAAGGATTGTTATTCCTTTGATGAGCTTGCCTTAACAGGAAGCTGGATTTGATTGAGGAACTTGCCTTAACAGGAAGTTGCCGTGATATAATGATTTAAAGAGTTGGTACTCCTTCGATATGATTTTGAATATTCGTTCCCCGAAAGTCTGAGTTTATTGGAATCCTGTGACCATCGTTTTGTGAATGAAGTTTGCATTTTCTAAAGTGATTTAATACGATTCTGTTTCAACACTGATATTTTATTGTTAGTTTTGCTTGTGGGATATTTTTGTAATAAACTGTAGACTAGAACAACTTGTTTCATTTACAACCCAGCCTGGATGAAAAAGCAACTTGGCATCCGTCGTCCGGAACCCCAGCCAAGAGTTTAGTTCATACTCGACCGCCATGGCATTTTTGGTGTAGGAAGTGGGATACATGTAATAGTTCATGTTATGTGTAACGCATAAGAATCTAATTTCTGTGCTGAAAAAATTAAATTTTGGAAGGTATAGATTTGTGACGATGCCGAATCATAAAACGAGAAGATCAAGGCAAAGAAGCCCATCACCTGCATATTCTGTGGATAAATCACCAATGTTTAATCAATCTGTGAACTCTAGACCATCGGTGAACCGAGATACCAATGGGGTTAAAACTCAGGTTACACCGTCCAAATTCTACGGTGAAGTTGAAGAAGACTTTGAAAGTTGGATCAGAACATTCAACAGGATAAGTGCAGCTAATAGATGGAATGATGTGAGAAAGACGGAAATGTTGCCAGCCTTTTTAAGAGGTAGGGCAGCTGACTTTTTCGAAGATCTTAGTGAAGATAAACAGAGTGATTTCTATGAAGCAGTTAGCAAATTAAAGGAGAGATTCTTCCAAAAAGACCTAGAACGGATGTATTATAGCGAACTCTTTCAACGCAAACAGCTTCCAAGTGAGAACGTAGAGGATTACGGTAACGCAGTTTTGAAATTGGCGAGACGTGCCCATGGAGGGATGCATCTTGATGAACACGACCGTCTAGTTATGGAGCATTTTCTACAAGGTTTACATCCGAACTTGAGGCGATTTGTGATGCTAAGTGACCCGCAGACCTTTGAACAGGCATTTCGGATAGCTAAACGGGAGGAGTGTAATGAACTACTTACCAGTGTTCAAACTATTGCCGTGAATGCCGTTTCAGAAGAATCAAGCATACTGCAAAAGTTGGAAAAACTGACCCGAAAATTGGATGATATGGAGACAAAATTTAATTCACGTCAATATTCTTGCATGAATTCCCGGGGACCAAAGAAATTATTTAATCAGAGTACCAATGATGGTAAACCAATATGTAATCTGTGTGGAAAGATAGGACATATCAGACGCAATTGTATGCAGAACGTACAGGGTCAATATCNCGTGGAGGGGAAGGTGGCCTCTGGTTTAATGGCAAGTCCCTCTTGTTATACAGATTTAGTGTTCCTTATTCGACGGTTGAAGTTAAAAGTTTGACTCGGAATGAATTTCAAGGCATTAAAATTGATGGATATTTGTTTGAAAATAATAGTTCTTTATTGTTGGATACAGGTGCTGTTGTCTCCTTGGTAAATAAAATGATGGTGCCTTCTGATAAACTTGGTGAAATTAAACCAAGTAAAAAATACATTGTGTCTGCTACGGGACAGCCCTTGAATATTCTTGGAACAATTGAGTGAGAAATTAAAGTGAAATCAGATGTTTCAAGACATATTGTATATGTTGCTGACAATTTATTTTATGATGGTATAATTGGAACTGATATTATGAAAAGTGTTGGATTAGTAATTGATATTCAGGGAAATGCAGTATTTATGTAGAATTACTTCACAGTGGGAAAACTGATAAAAATGTTTATTCGGTTCATTTGATTCAACAATTGCAAATTCCTGCCAGGTCATAAGTAATATGTAATGCTAAAATAAAAGGCAATATAGAAGGAAAAACAGGAATTATTGAACCGAAACTGCAACTGTATGATACATATAATGTCTTACCGGCGCGTGTCCTTACAACAGTTTACAATGATACAGTGACAATTAAAATGTTAAATCCTACACAGAAAGCCATTAATCTGCATGAAAACACTGTTATAGGAAAGTTTGAGGAGATAAGTGCATGTGAAAATGTTGATGATAGAAACGAAACTTTTATCTTTCGTTAATTGTGTACATACTACTGGAGGTCATTTCAAAGGTCATGACCTAGTCAATAAATTACAAATTGACTGGGATAAACTTCAGAAATCAGAGCAAGATGAATTACGATTGTTGGAAGAATATGGTAGCGTTTTCGCATTAAACGACGATGATTTAGGGAAGACTAATTTAGTGACCCATCGAATTGACACTGAAGGGCATTCCCCAATTAAACAGAGCTTATAAAGTTCCCTTTTCTCAGAGACCGGAAATTCAGACTCAAATACAAAATATGTTGAATCGAAATGTGATTAGGCCCTCGCATAGTTGCTGGGCCTCCCCTGTTATATTGGTCAATAAAAAAGATGGTTCAAAAAGATTTTGTATTGACTTTAGAAAACTTAATGCAGTAACCAAAAAAGATGTGTACCCTTTGCCGAGAATTGATGATATGATAGAGTCGTTTAAAAATGCAAAATATTTTTCTGTCATGGACGTTGCACAGGGATATTTACAGGTGCCTGTTGCAGAAGATGACAAGGAGAAAACTGCTTTCATAACGTCAGAAGGTTTATTTGAATTCAATTCTATGCCTTTTGGACTGTGTTATGCATTCAGCACTTTCCAAAGATTGATGGATCTGTTGCTTGCAGGCATGCAATGGAAAACTGCGTTAGTTTATATTGACGATTTAATAGTATTTTTTTAAACCTTCGAGCAGCATTTAGATAGACTCAGAGAGGTTTTCAGTAGACTTCTTAGTGCTAATTTGAAACTTAAACCAAAGAAATGTGCATTTGTTCAGTCAGAAGTTTCATTCCTTGGCCATGTAGTCTCGGCTGATGGAATTAAACCAGATCCCAGTAAAGTTGAAGCGATTGAAAAGTTTCCTACGCCACGAAATGTAAAAATGTTAAGATCATTTCTTGGCATAGCATCCTATTATCGAAAGTTTATACCAAACTTTGCAAGGAGGTCATCAATTTTGACAAAATTGCTGAAAAAGGAATCAACCTTTGTGTGGACAGACGAATGTGAACAAGCTTTTCAGTTCTTTAAACAAGCACTGCTTTCATCACCTGTGTTGATATATCTTGACTTTACTCAGCCTTTTATCCTATATTGTGATGCCTCCGATTACGGCATCGGGGCAGTTCTGTCACAGACGACTGATGGGAAGGGATAAGAAGACCACCCCATTGGTTATGCTAGTAGGCAACTATGGAAACATGAATTAAATTATGCTGTTATAGAGAAGGGGGCTTTAGCTATAGTGTGGGCTGTGGATCATTTTCGACAATATTTGTATGGACACAAATTTAAAGTGGTGACAGATCATAACCCGCTCAGTGGCAGATTAGCTCGTTGGTCTCTTGCATTGCAGGAGTATGATTTGACTGTTGAGTATCGTGCTGGTAAAAATAACGGAAATGCGGATGGACTTTCCAGAAGAGAAGAGCAAGATGTCATTGCCAATATAACCGAGCTTCTACCTGCGCGGTTACAGCTGGATGTCATCAAAGATCTGCAAAATAAGGATCCAAACCTCAAACCTCTTTTGGATTATTTAAAGAACGGAACACTCCCTGATGATGCAAATGATGCTCGAAGAGTAATGGCTTGTGTACCAGATTATGAAGTATTTAGTGGAATTCTGCATGATTTGTGGACACCGGGTCCAAGGAAAAGAAAACATGTTCGATAACAACTTGTGATTCCACGTGCATTGATTGATGAAGTTCTACATTGGTGCCATTATGATCCCACAGCAGGACATTTATCCTTCCATAAAACCTACTACAAGATTGAAGAAAGGTTTTATTGGATCGGAATGTACAGAGATGTGGAACACTGGTGCAAATCATGTGTCAAGTGTGCAACCAGGAAATCACCAAAAGACCGAAAACCAGTTAAGATTTTACCAATTCCTGTTGATGGATCTTTTGATAGAGTAGCTGTTGATGTTTTGGGACCCTTGCCACCTTCGTTACAAGGAAATCGAAACATCGTCGTCTTTACTGATTATCCTACAAAATGGACAGAAGCGTTTGCAGTTCGATCTGCAGATGCCATAACCACTGCCAAGCTGTTTGTTGAAGAAATAGTGTGTAGGCATTCAGCTCCTCGTACACTGTTATCAGACAGAGGACAGATTTTCATGTAAAATTTAGTAAAGGAGATCTGTAAAATGGTGTACACAAAAAAGATATTTACTACCGCCTATCATCCACAATGTAATGGACTAGTTGAGGAATTCAACAGTGTTCTTACACACATGTTGTCAATGTTTGTTGAAGATCACCATAAAGACTGGGATGTGTACATTCCGTTTGTTTTATTTGCATATCGAACTAGTGTACAGGAATCAACACAAGAAACGCCATTTTACTTGACGTATGGGAGAGATGCTCGTTTACTTATTGATGTGGCACTAACAGAGCCAACTATAGCCTATACAGATAGTGATAATTACAAAGCTGAAGTTCTACAAAGATTTCAAGAGGCGTCTACTTTGGCCAAGTATAACATACAGCTAGCACAACAAAAGCAAAAAGCGTACGCCGACAAAAATGCTAAAGACCCAGAGTACACAATTGGTGAAAAGGTGTGGATATACACCCCTGTTGCAAAAACCGGCCAGTCTCACAAATTGATACATCCGTGGAGTGGTCCACATAGAATTATTTCACAAACGTCTCCAGTTAACTTTAAGATTGAGAGTTGTGATAATAAGAAAAATCAACAGATAATCCATGTCAATAGAATGAAGCCATTTATTGACCCTGATGACAAGCCAGATCCCCCAAATATGTTTCATGTTGAGATGGAAGATGAAGAAATGTTGGGACAACGATATTGAAAACGAAGATGATATGCAAGAAGAACCTACTTATAATGTTATTGAGGTGCTTGATAAATTATGGACAAGGAACGATGAAGGACGATTAGAGCCAAAGTATTTCGTAAAGTTTGAAAACAGTTCAAAAGATGAATCATGGATTAGTCCTAATGAAATTCCTGTTAAACTGATACAAGACTTTGAAAGCAATTACAAAGGTCGGGGAGCAGAATACAGAAAAAGAAAGTCCTAATTGGTGGCGACATGGTGCTATATAAAAAACAAGTGTTAATGTGTTTATCAGTGAAACTAAATATGACGCTTTCAATGAAGTGGAAATTATGGACTATAGATAACTTCAAGAAGCCTTTCTACAGAACATTTGACAGCATAAAGTGAAAGTTAATTATTTTTATGTAATGATTGCGTTAGTGAAAGAATATAAACCTGCCACTGCCAAGCTTGAGACTCTCTTGAAAATACAAAAATTTACTATACTTTTTGACATTTGTTTTAAACTGACACTATTTATAGTTGCTGGGACATTCCTGTCAGCGTAGTGGTCCTATATAAGAGAGTGTACCTTCTCTCCTAGCAGAATGTGGAAGATGAATTTAGACAAGGTATTAGATTGTGATGAATGTGGAAAATCCTTTTCAAGAGAATGGGCGCTAAGACGTCATTTCAATGAAATGCATTCAGGATTTCGATTTATACAGAGATGTCCAGAGAGAAGATGTTCAAAGACATTTCACCGACGCTTCTTCCTGGTGCAACATTTAATTTAAGTACACAAATTTGTTTTAGAAGTCGCCAAGAGGACAGCAAGATCAGTTCCGTTACTTGGATCATCAGATGAAGAGTCTACAAAACAAAGGCAGAAAGTTATAGACTTGGACCAATATTCTGATATATCGGACAATGATATAGATTTCGATGAAATTACAGGAACTGCAGCTCCTGGAAGACAGGACACAACTCTTGAATATTCTCCTGTTTCTTCACCAGAACCAACTCATTCTCTGCCAGACGAAGATGTTTTAACCGATTTGTACGACAATTTACAGAATATTAGCGAAGACATGAATGAAGAAGAAAGTGACAGTACCACCAAAACAGATGATAACAGTGATGAATCCGATGGAAACAGTGATGAACAATCAAACATTGTGTTTCAAAATCTGATGTCCGTTTCACTTGCACTCACACGCAAGGACACTCATTTCAAGGATGGAAGGACTGAAACCCAAAGGGATGCCTCAATTAATTACTCAGAGGGACTTAATCCTGAAAACATTGACTTTCAACAGCTGATAATTAATGTGTTCAATGAAATCCCAGAACATTTTCATAACTTGGAGAAACGTTTTACCACTGCCGAAGAACTATGATATGTGAAAAGTGTTGCCGTGATTTTTAATTTCATGTGCGGACATTTTCATTCTTTTCATTTCTATAATTTTGGACTTTAATTACTTGGAATATAGTAGACTCTAATTATTTGGAATTTAATAGACTTTAATTCTTTTCTTTAAAGTAAGTAACATTTGTTTTGAACTGTTAAAGTAATTATGTTTATTTCAATTTAATTGCCGTAGGGTCTTTGTAGAATTGTCACACTTCTTGAAGTTTTATTGATGTTGCTTGTCCATTTCCCAATTATGTCTTGATTTATGACTGAGGGCAGTCATACTTGGAGGGGAAGGAAATGTAATGGTGTAAATTTTGATGATGACTAGTTGCATGTTTAGATAAGCATATTCGTATAGCCATCTGTCCATAGTCATTTTATAGCGTAGTCGTTTATCTTTAACTGTTAAGTTGAAGTATTACAGTATCAGGTTTCTACTGTATAGGTTGTTGTTCCTAATAATTGTCAAAATGTTTGATTAATGGGACTTGGTGCTAACTTGGTGTTAGTTTGGTGCTGAATATAGGTCAGCTAAGTAGATATTGAAAATTAAAATATTTGGTGCAAAGTTGGTGCAAGATTGGTGTTAGACAGTATATAAAGGCTGTACGGGAGATCCAGGGAATTGATGCAGAGGTTCGTGTTGAGAATAGTTACAGAGTGGTTTTTATTTTAATTTTTGGGATTATTAAGCTATGTTTTCACGAGGAACTAACGTTTGATTTGGAATATTATTTCATTTTACATCACTTAAGTGAATTGGATTTAATCTCTTGTATTTGAAAGATGAGTACGATGTTGACAGGATTTAAACGTTGTTCCAGATGTTTGTGTGATGAGGATGGGGAGTCGAGAACTTGTGTTAAGTTGTTCGATAGTGATATTTTGATTTAAGGATTGTTATTCCTTTGATGAGCTTGCCTTAACAGGAAGGTGGATTTGATTGAGGAACTTGCCTTAACAGGAAGTTGCTTTGATATAATGATTTAAAGAGTTTGTACACCTTCGATATGATTTTCATACATGCCAATGCTCCGGATTTCTCCCGGAACCTCCGGAAATTCGATGCGTTTCCGGGTTACCGGGAAGGTAGTGAAAATCTCCGGAATTTCTCAGTTTTCCAGTGAAAAAAAAAAATTGTTTCATATTCTTATAAAAATAAAAATTCTACATCTGTCTCTTCTGTTCTGCATGGTCTGTCCAGACCGATACTGACTCTATTATTAATATTTTAATGATCACATCATCTAAGTCGTGTAGGTGTTTTAAAGAAAAACATCATGGACACCGAATCAGAGGAGGTCTCAGACACTCCTGATGTTAATAACAATGGCTTGAATCATCATGTCATCAAACCTAAGAAACAAAAGGCCATGGTGACTTTTAAAACCAAATGGACTGTCCAACACCCGTTCATTAAGGCAAGCAGAATGGGAAACACTATTTTTTGTGAAGTTTGCAGGTCGGACCTATCGTGTGCGCATAAGGGATTTGGGGATGTGAATACGCATATTAAAAGTAGTAAACATGTCGCAGCTTCTAATGCCGTAAAACAGACGTGCTCATCGTCACTGTCCAGATTTGTAGTCTCAGAAAAGCCTGACTTATCTGTTATAAATGCCGAAGTGTTGTTCACAGGTTTCATAATAGAACATAACCTGGCCATAAGTGTCTCTGAACATGCAGGTTCTTTATTTAGAAAAATGTTTCCGGACTCAAAAATTGCAGATAAATACTCCTGTTCTCGTACAATAACGTCACACATCATAACTGGAGCAATAGCTGCCGATTCCAAGAAGTCCCTTGTAAACTATGTGAATAGCCTATTCCCATGGTATTGCTAAGCAACCGATGGAAGCAGTGACAATGATGACAATACTTCCCTGTGCTTCTGACGCATACCAGTTGTGAGACCGGCCTGGTGATAACCTCATTAATAGACATGCCAGTGTGCAATCATGCTACAGGAGAAAATATCTATGAGGTAATTTTTGTTTTTGTGTTAAGGTGCCAAATGGCAACTGGGTGTAAATAGTGAAAAAAAAACTATGGTATTAAGCCCAAATAGAATAAAAGAAAATGTTACATTTACATATAAAAATGAAACTTTTGAATCTGTTAGTGAATTTAAATATTTAGCAATTGTATATCTAAAACTGGAAACTTGATTTCCTCTGCAAAACAACTAGCTTAGAAGGCACAAAAAGCAATGTATTCTATTAGAAGTTATACAGGTAATATCAATCAAATGCCAGCTAACTTACATATGACTTAGCCTGCCACCTTTTCGATTCTATTGTTCGTTCAGTTTTAACCTTCAATAGTGAAGTTTGGTATATGGATATTTACCGAACTTATTGCGATTAAGACCGTCGAGCAAAATTAAATAATAAAAAACTGATTATTTTCATTTCACAGACTGATCAATTGTTGATGGAGTTCATACAAAATTTTGTAAATCTACACTTGGCATAAAAAATGTGCAAGTAATGTATCCACAAGAGCAGAACTTGGTAGACACCCATGGCCAATAAGACTGTTTTATAAAAATTCAATCACTACTTTGTAAAAACAGAATATTTGATAAAGAAACAAATCCAATTCTCAAACAGTGTTATAATGTATCAAAAATGTTGAATTCTAAGGGTATTTATTCATGGTATACATATATAAATCACATAAGAGAAGAACTAAATGTGAACAATGTGAATAATTGTGAAAATGCTTATTTAAAATATAGTATTAGAACTGATAAATTGTATTTTAAAAAGGAGACTAGCAATTTCTTTAATAAACAATACGAAGAAAAAGTCACTAATTTACAAGAAAATAGTAAACTCCAACTATTTAAAACAATTAAAATTGATTATACATGTAACTTTGAACAATAGTTATATTGTTTAAACCGTGAAATTAGAAGATTAATCTGTAAATTTAGAATTCGCGACCAAATATTAGAAATCGAATCTGGAAGATATAAGAATATTCCCAGAGAAATGCATTTTTGTAATTTTTGTAACAAAATTGAAGATGAGGCATATTTCATTTTAGAATGCACGATAAACCAAACTATAAGACCTCAGTTCTTATCAAACTTTATTTTTGAAAATGATGAGATTCCAACCTCAAAAAAATATTAAACCCCAATACAAAAGAAGTAAAATTGCTAGGCTCCTTTTTAAAACAGTCAATTGCACTGAGGACAGAAGGTAGTTAATTTTGTTTGTTCAAGTATTATGTAATTTTGTAGCCATTAGCCCTTAATTGGGCACAAAGTTGCTTTAATAAAAAATGAATTGAATTGTTAAATAACATTACAATTTGACTTGATATAGGAAAAATATTTTGTACCTGAATTCCTATTATATTGAATTTTATACGATCCTTGATAAACCAGATTTTTGTCATGTTTGTTTTTGTCAAACACTGACACACATTCACTCCATACCCCTGTGAAATAAATTTCAAATGATGTAATGTATATAGGAAAAGAGGATCTATTAAAAGTATTATATAGCCACCCTTGTATTATGATACATGTACAATGTACATATCGTTTTGTTACAGCCCTACCAATCAGTCTAATCAAAATTATACATGTACATGTATGTCTATTTTCTCAAATCTTTTCTACCCTCGGTACCAGGGGATTAGAAGGAAAATTTGTTCTAAGTCTATATAAAAAACATAAATTTTGCACTTAGCAAATTTTCACATACTTTAATTATAATTTATTATCTTTTCACAGGCGATGGTTTCAAGTCTACGGAAAAATAATATTGGGATTGACAAGTGTGTTGGCTACTCAAGTGACAATGCATCAGTGATGACGGGGAAACATAAAGGTATTAAACTA
The DNA here is from genome assembly GCA_002080025.1 of Modiolus philippinarum. Taxonomy (NCBI): domain Eukaryota; kingdom Metazoa; phylum Mollusca; class Bivalvia; order Mytilida; family Modiolidae; genus Modiolus; species Modiolus philippinarum. The sequence goes on from MJUU01031288.1 coordinate 67,603, forward strand.
TAAATATAAAATTGAACAATATGTAAAAAGTAGATTTCTCTATTTCAACAGCATTAAATACACTATACATACACATTTTGTCGAAAGCGTGTAGTATATAGTGTTATTTTAGTTCCGTCCATCTGTCTCTTTCCGTCCTACTTTATAATACGTTATATTGGACTATCTGCAACTCCTCCTACACCAGTTAACAGATCAACCTTTCACAGAGTCTTTATTACAAATAGAGGATGACAGCAGTTACCCACAATGACCAAAAACACAAACCAAACATCCCTAAGCACGCAACCAAAACCAATACGAAAAACATGTTATTGTGCATAGTATGATACTGCACTTGTAAACAGTATTTATATGAAATAAGTTTTCAATTGACCAATTTCCAATTCCACAAAGTTATCTCCCCTTGATTTCTATCAGTGGCTATCACGGCATTACAGAATATGGTACAAACAGGTATATTATCGATTTTTACCTATACACCTGTTGTGCTGCCACACTTATAAGTGGCAGGATGGGAAGATGTTTTGGGGCAATTTTTACCTCAGTCATAATGACCCCTGGTGTTGTTTATTGTCTCAGTATACAAGTTTGACATGTGTCTGTAGTAGCATTTCATTAGAGTGATAGCTGCAGGAAGAAAACAAGGGAAATAATTCAAGTGGAATTGGAAATTGGTCAATTTAAGATGTATATATTAAGTATAACTTTTAGTTTTAAACTTAATAAAGACTTTGTTTTGTTTTACTAATATGACAAACTTATTAGCATTTTACTCACTACAATTTGACTAATTTGTATTGAAATTCATTCTTAAATATTTTGTTTTGAAAAGGTGTTCTTGGTAGGCTCCTGGAAGATCAGCCAAAGTTGATATCTGTTGGATGTTCATGTCATCTTCTGCGTTTGGCAGCAGCATCTGGTGCTAAAGTGCTTTTATTCAACTCTGAGGATCTACTAATTGACATATACTACCACTTTGATAAGTCGTATGTATGCTATTTGTACTTGATTCCATATTTATTAACTAAGTTTCATGATAGAAAAATCAGTATCGCTATTTTTGCAAAATAATATCAGTTTCGTTTTGTCAGTGTTTTTGCATTCATGGCTTTTACCCATGTCCCCATGTCTTTTCATATGCAGTGTGATAGATCACGATTACCATGTAAACAAACATATTTATGAAAACAACAAATAAGGTTTACCAATGTTGTAAAAATTGGAATTTCATATGTCATGAAATGAACAATGAAAGGATATATAGTAAATTTATGTGAGACAAATTCCCTATTTATACCTAGTAAAAACCAACAACTGAGCGATCAGTTTTATTGTGGTTCTTCATGTTCTATGTACAACTTAATATTACTCAATGTCAAAATAAGTGATTATGTTCCTTGTCTTATTCACTTGTTATTAAACACAAAAATGATAATGGAAACAAATTTGTCATTTGTCTAGTCAATTCTTCAACATTATTTGATATTCAATATTTTATTGCTATGACTGATTTAACATACATTAAGTTTTCTATTGTCTTATTTTCAGAGTGAACAGAAAAGAGAAGTTCAGAGAGTTCTCCGAGTTTGCAGGGGAATCCATACGTAAAGTACTGAAACATGTCACAACCAGGTGGCTTAGCCAGTCGAAATGCATTGAAAGGGTTTTAATGAAATGGAATTCGTTGAAGGGTTATTTTATCACTGATTTTGATGAGGATGGTGATGATGAATGGCCTTCAAATCCAAGGAAAAAAACATCTACAAAATCTTCGAAGTCATCTTCCCAATCTAAGAAACCTGAAAGTAGGGAAAAAAGATTAGTGAGGTTGTTTAAGAATCCATTAACCAAGGTGTACTTGCTTTTTCTATCTGCAGTTCTTCCAATGTTTGATAAACTTAACCAATTATTACAATCTGATGAACCTCAAATACATATATTGCACCCATGTATGCTCCAGCTTTACAGGAAAATGTTGAGTTGTTTTGTTGAACCCTAAGAGCTAGCAAACAAGTCTGATAATGAAATTCTTCAGATTGATCTTGATAATTTGGACGTAGTCGAAGATAAGGGAATCTTTGTGGGATTCCTGACAGGTCAGGCTTCAAAGGACCCCGAAATAGACACTGCCAGTAAATCACAGTTTTACAAGGAAGTCACTAGCTTTTACCTACAAAGTACATGGAGAAGAAATTTCCACTACATGATGAAATTTTACGGAATGTCACTTTCATAGATCCTAGAAATAAAACCAAAGCACGTTTTGAACAGGTTACTAAACTGCTAGACAAAATTCCGCTAGAGATACCTGCAGATAAGATGAATGACTTGCATCAGGAATTCTTAGCATACAGAACTGATAATGAGAGTCTTGAAGACGCAGCGATGTTAAGGCACTTTTCAGTAAAGTACGTTATGGGGAGATAACTCTGTTAGTGTTTTGACCTCACGCTGTCAATCAACTCGGCGTCTGGGGTTTCCTCATCGCGCATGATAGTTTAATCCGTGTATTGTGCACCTTGTAAAAGATTGCTCACGAGTTAATTCGTTTCCTGTATTCTGTTAATGTTGATTTAATACGAGTATAATGCTGGAAGTGAGACAAATCGCGATTATTTGGTCGTTACGTCATTTTCAGTAGCCCCGCCTTTTTGTCCATATTTAGAAAATCCGTGTCGCCGGAAAGCTTCATTTGTGTTCGAGGATTGACCAAATGGTCGCACCTGGCAAGCGGAATCCTTTGAAAATGAAGGTAAGATTGATTTGTTGGTTAGTGAAAAACGGATTTCGATCAACCCGGCACCTGAATAGGTTTTCAGGGGCTTTGGCTACAAAGCTGCCGGGCGCGTCCCCAGGTGGTGGATAGGGGAATGCCCTGTCTTTGCGGGGTAGTCAGGTCATAATACGGAAAGCCTGACCGCGAACCATTGTAGCCAAACTGTGTGGAGAAACGCCACGCTCCATGCAGTATAAAGACCCCTTTTATATTTCTCTAAAGAGAGCAGACGCACTGGGTGTCGTATGGAAGGGTAAATTTCCTGCCCCTACCCATTTCTCCCCTTTTCCAGTGGCAATCAAAAGTCGTTGCCCCGGTTGTCCCTTCCACCTTTATTTCTTTCTTCTTTTACTTACAATTTGTTTTGAATTGATTAACTTGTTCTCGTCCTGATATAGCTGAAATATTGCTCATTGGACGTTAAACTCTAACTAATCAATCAATCGATCAACACAATTACATTTACAGCCCACTCTGACATCAAGTGCACTGTACAGGCAAATCCGCGATCAGTAATATCAGCTGACGACCGACCTGGACAGTTTTACCTCAAACTCGATATATTTTGTTGAATAACGTCCACAACAGTAGTTGTCACCTGTAACTGGCTACAAATACATAAAATGCGGCCGTCTTGCACTTTTCATGCCGTTGTTTGATCGTCGTATGCGAGTATGTACAATGTTGGAAGGGGGGTACACAACATGCACTGCACACAACATCATATACTAGATACATGCAGGTTACCCATATTGGTTGCACACTAGAAGTGGGTTGTTTGGGGGAAATTACAGTAGACGTATGTTGATGTGGTTTGGATTTGCAGTATGGGATTTAATATCCTGCCCAGACTTTCAAGAGGGTGCAAGACATGATTATGTACACCAGACCATTATATGCAGGACCAGGGACTAAAGTCCCTGGCAGGACTCTAGATACAATAATGTAACCTTGGCTTCACTACGTTCTAGCCAGGTGAACAAAAAGTTAAACATTTCTAGTGTTTCCCACAGAAATCTTGAATGTCAGGGAAAATTTTGGCTTTAGGTCAGGGCAGAGGGGAAAATTGATAAACATGTGTAAATTTTGAATAGAAACATAATGTTGAAACCCAAAGGGCAGAAGGGGAATGCAAAAGAGGGCAAGGTGGAACACTAAGCTAGGGGAATCACTACATTTCAATAGTTGACAGATATCTGAAACTTTTGTGAATTAAAACATGGCCTTTTCCATATCAGCACAGTTATCATCCGGAGACTCCCATATCAGCCTGAGTCACAAGCCGAGGGCTCATATGGGTCGAGGGATGATAACCGTGCTGATATGGAAAAGGCCATGTCTTAATCTGTTTATTATTTACTTCCAATTAGGAGTAATTATCACACCCGGGATGAAATAGCCATATCACCAGGCTGATATTGATATTTCAAAACGAGGTTGTCTGATATAGCCATATCAGACTGGGTATATGATATGGACTGTNAACTTCCGGCTATATTAAATGCAAAACAGAACATATCTTCAGTAAGTATGTAATAAAATAACACTATTGGGTGCACGTCGCTGGTCTGACACTTATTAGTTAAACACTCATATTGGTCCAACACTTATTTGCTTATTTGTCCAACACAATATTAGTGTTTTTTTGTTGCCATATTTTTCATCGGCACCCACTTTGTCTTTTACTCTTTGGATTTAGGCTCCTATTAGTTCATTTGTTTGTTTTAACTTCTTTGCATTTTTATCAATTTTGTCTAAATTCTGCAAGAAAATTAAACTTAAGCATGTTAAGAAAAAAACTGATCAACCCTTAGCTCATCCCTTGTATCAATCAGTGGATAATGATAACTTGAATACCGCAATAAATAGTACCACAAGTCCACATGTATTTATTTGTCCCATTTAGCCCAAACTGCTGAAAGATTATAGTCTATATGATACAAAGCTAGATGCATATGTATGAAAAAAACATGTGTGCTTAGATTTTTGTCTTTGATGGTCCATTTTCAAAAATATGCTCAAATACTATGGAAAATCGTGCAACGTCCACTCTGGTACAGGTACTAGCTGCCTTTGGAAAAAATAATTATACAATATCAGTCTGTGCCAAAAACTTTTTCATTCACTAGCCCTTAGGGGCTAGTAAGGTCCCGTGTTGTACTAGCCTGAACTCAATTTCACTAGCCCTTATAGAAGATTCTTTGTTAATAAGGTACAATTTTAACTAGCCCACCTGGCTAGTGACTTCAAATTTTTACTAGCCCGAGACTGATTTTACTAGTCTCGGGCATAGGGCTAGTGGCTAAAGGCACAGACTGCAATATATGTACAAATATACATTGTCGGAAAATATAAAATTTATTTGACGAGCTTTAGAAACAGGTAGAAATGCGAGGTTTACCGATGCATTTCTTGCCTGTTTGGCAGCGAGTACAAATAAATTTTATATTTTCCTTCAATGTACGTATATTTTCTTTATCCAGCTATCATTACGAGGATATTATACAGGATTAATTTGAAAATACCCAGTTAATGACAACTTTATCAACTGATGACTTAAAATTTCAGGCATTATTTTGACCAATCTTAATCCTAGGCTGTATGAATATTTTGTTTTTAAGTCAAGATGGTATAAAACAAGATTTCTATTAGATTTTAAATTTTTTTGGGAAAAAATATTGCACTATCATGTTTATGATAGTTTTATGAATTGATATGTTGTTTGACTTTTTTAATGTTTGTACAGCGCTTTAGAGTAATTTTATTGCTATAAAGGGCGCTTTATAAGTGTTTTATATTATTATTATTATTATTATTATTTACAAATCCTTTTGATAGTATAATGGTCTTGTCAAGGTTGTCCTGTGGTGTCAGCGTACAAGCTGAAACGGGATTCGGCTGACGACTCATGAATACTATTTTTCCGCTGGCCAGCTTAATGTATAGCAGTGTTAATATTCAGAATGTTATCAAAGGAAATCTTCAGAGTTGTCCTCTAATTTTTCATTTGCATGCATTTGGGATTGAATTCAATAGACCAAAAGAAAAAAAAGGTTAACATTTGTGAGAAACACACAGAAAACAGCTTAACCGAACCAATATGGCCGATTTATTTATACGGGGCATCTGTATAAGTTTAAGTTAGCCTAAATGAAGTTGAGGAGGACTATTGGAGTACCCCTGGGGTCTACGTCTTTGTCCGCATCCGCATTTAGTTATATATCTTGGTAACTATGAAGGCTATTATCATCAAACTTTGTGCATCTTGGGCTATCTCACAGTCTCCAAGAAAAAAAGGTCTCTTTGACCTTTATTTTCCCCTTCAGACTGGCTTTCATTTAATTCAAGGTCAGAGTTGACATCTCAGTACCTGTTCATGGAAGAATCATTTAACCTTGCATGTGCATGCATCTTTTACGATATGTCAGCATCCAGGCACTAGTCATGATTCTCTTTCAATGATATACAATATGAAGGATAATTGCAAATAACCATTAAGAACAAAAAACATAAAAATAGTAATTTCTCTCAGACTTGTACAGTCAAGTACCTAACCTGTATGAGTTATTACAGAAAAATAACATACATGTGTTATTACTAATGGAAAAAATTGATAACATATGTATGAGTCATGATTCTTTTTCAATGATATACAATATGAAGGATAATTGCAAATAACCATTAAGAACAAAAAACATAAAAATAGTAATTTCTCTCAATACCTAACCTGTATGAGTTATTACAGAAAAATAACATNCATGTGTTATTACTAATGGAAAAAATTGATAACATATGTATGTTACATGCTTCAAATAGGAATTATGCAGTCATTGTTTTGTTTTAAATGTATACCATTTTATCATTGCCATTATTGTCTACTAGCATGCTAGGAGTTAAAATCATAGGACTTGTCATAGTTTGCCAATATTGCAAAATATACATATGTTATTACAGGAAAAGTATGCCTGAAATGATAAAATGGTGTTACTACAGTGACTCTACATCACTTAAAAGTGTTTCCCCAGACCAAAATAATGTCTAATCAGATTATATCTTAATTAACAGTAATGTATGAAAATCAAAGCATGTCAATAGGTTCTGTGCAAGTTTCTTAGTCATTCCCAAGTGTCTAATAAACTAACAAATTTTTAAATCATATTCCTGTAATAACTAAGCATTGTTATTACAACTTAAGTTATATCACTTTAGAGCCTTGTCTCATTGATTAACCATGGTTCATCAAAAATGTTTTANAGGCTAAATAATTAGTTTCTGCGCAAACATCTAAGCAATTCCCAAGTGACAAAAAAAGGTAATATATTAAAGGTTGCTACATATACATATGTTATTACAGAATTAGGAATAAAGAGCAGATAACTCAAAACAACATCTGTAATAACACATGCATGTTATTTTATACAGGTTAGGTACTTGACTGTTGTACAAGTCTAATCAATTTTAGACTTGTTCAAGTCAGAATTGCTTAACAATACCCATAATTCCAGACTTGAAAAGGTCTAAAATAATAAGACTTACTCAAGTCTGTCCCCTGACTGTTTGATGGGGTTTCTTTTATTGAATTACTTGCAAAATATCTAACAAAATGTACCCTCCCATAGGACTCTTTCTATTATCGTTATTGAGATACAGGGGGATCAAAAATGGCCTCACCCAAAATTTTGGAATTTTTTCATTTTTTATACGATTTTAACACATTTTTTTTTCCAGATCATTAAAAACAGACTGTGGGACTTACATGTATACAAAGGTGCGACTTGTATTGCAGAAAATATGGCATAATCATTTCTAATCTTTAATTTTGAATTCTGATGTAAGAATCAAGTTTGAAGATAGTTACTTAGGATATCCTTTAATAGATGTAGTTTGTAATAATTTGGCAGCAGTGCTTTGATGCAGAAAAATGCTGTGTCACCCTGAAGTAGCAGGTTATGGAATTTGAATTTCTATACATGACCTCAGTGTAGCAGTGGCAGTTACAGATTTCAAATTATATATATGTTTGTTTTAAAACTAAGAGAATTGGCAGGGCACGTGCACAGTGCCCATTGCCGTGATTGGACACATATCAACTTGTTTATTATTACTTTGTACATGTTGTATAATACATGTACATTGTACATATTAATTCAAACAAAAAATCTTTTTTTTCTACAGAAAGACAAATACAGAAGCCAATAGTAATTGGGCCAGCCAATACAACTACATATATTGGAGAGGATATAGAGTTTGAATGTAAAGTGGCACAAAGTGATTTACAACACCATACACAATGGCTACAGCACTATAGTGTCAATGGTTCCTACAGAGACGAAAGTGGACAACCATATGTCAGCATCATACAGGTAACTAGTCTGTAGACCAAATCTACAAAATCTAAAATGCCAATAGAATCAAAATCAATTCAGAGGTCTACCCATGAGACAAAGAAAAATAAATCTACTTGGGTAATATAAAAAGATATTGTGTAAAATGTTCAGATGGCAGCAAACGTTCTCTGTTTAACCTTAGAGCATTCATTTTTTTTATACGACCGCAAATATTTTGCGGTCGTATAATGGCATGATGCCTTCGTCGGTGTCTGGACAGGTAGGTTTCCGCACGATAACTTTTGTTCCAGTAGGCAGAATCTTTTGATATTTTGTGACATTGATACCTACTACTAGATAAAGGTTGGTATAGATTTTGGTGGCTTTGGCTGCTACCGTTTAGGGCGGTGGGGCCTGTAGGGTCCTGTACTCAGCTTGTGAATCATTTGCCGATCGGAAATTCAAAATGGCCGCCATGACGAAACATAGTTTAACATTGGACCCTATGGGAATTCACATTTTCATCTTCTTCTCTGAAACCATTTTACAGATTTCAACCAAACTTGGCAGAAATGTTAAGCAGGTGGTGCTTTACCAGATTTGTGAAATTGGTGCCGATCAAAAATTCAAAATGGCCGACAGGGCCAATTATGTGTTCTGATTGGTCCAAATTTTAAAAATCTTCTTGTCAGAAACTACAATGCGGATTGAATTGTTACTTTGCAGAAACAATTGCTAGATGGTCCTGTACTCTACTTGTGAATTTTTTGCTGATCGGAAATTCAAAATGGCCACGGTGACGAAACATAGTTTAATATTGGACCCTATGGGAATTTCACATTTTAATCTTCTTCTCTGAAACTGCTGAATAGATTTCAACCAAACTTGGCAGAAATGTTAGGAAGGTGGTCCTTTACCAGATTTATGAAATAGGTACTGATCGAAAATTCAAAATGGCCGCCAGGGCCAATAATGTGTTCTGATTGGTCCAAATTTTAAAAAATCTTCTTGTCAGAAACTACAATGCGGATTGAATTGTTACTTTGCAGAAATAATTGCTAGATGGTCCTGTACTCAGCTTGAGAATTGTTTGCCGATCGGAAATTCAAAATGGCCGCCATGACGAAACATAGTTTAACATTGGACCCTATGGGAATTTCACATTTTAATCTTCTTCTCTGCAACTGCTGGACAGATTTCAACCAAACATGGCAGAAATGTTGGGAAGGTAGTCCTTTACCAGATTTGTGAAATTGGTGTCGATCGAAAATTCAAAATGGCCGCCAGAGCCAATAATATGTTCTGATTGGTCCAAATTTCAAAAATCTTCTTGTCAGAAACGACATTGTGGATTGAATTGTTACTTTGCAGAAATGATTGTTAGATGGTCCTGTACTCTACTTGTGAATCGTTTGCCGATCGGAAATTCAAAATGGCAATCATGACGAAACATAGTTTAACATTGGATCCTATGGGAATTTCACATTTTAATCTTCTATCACCTTTTTCTTTGGTAGCTATGTGCCAGGTGAGCGATTACAGGCTCTTCAGAGCCTCTGGTTGAGATACAAGGGGCCCAAAAGGGCAAAAATACGATTTTTGTGGCCACATCAAATTTTTATTTTTCATCCAATTTTGATGGGATTTTTAGTTCGCCTCAACGAAGTTGAGGGGGACTATTGGAGTACCCCCGGCGTCCTCGTCCGCGTCTACGTCTACGTCTATGTCTACGTCCGCGTCCGCATTTGGGCATATATCTCTGCAACTATGCATGGTAGGATCATCAAACTTTGTATGCAGGTGCATCTTGGGCTATCTCACAGCCTCCAAGAAAA
>MJUU01031288.1:79592-91453 GCA_002080025.1 Modiolus philippinarum
CCCCCCCACTAACCAAAATGGCCGCCACAGCTGAACTAAGTTTAACATTGGACCCTATGGGAAATTCATTAAAAAATCTTCTTGTCTGAAACTACTTGCTCAATTGGAACCAAACTTTGGTTGAATTATCCTCAGGTGGTCATCTTTCAGAATTGTATCCAATGACCCCCGCCTGCCAACCAAGACGACTGCCACAGCCGAACTTAGTTTAACATTGGACCATTTGGGAAATTCATTAAAAAATCTCTCTAGAACTACTAGCTCAATTAGACAAAACTTTGGTGACACGGTTTTTAGATTGTCCTCTTTCAGAATTGTACTGTATGCCAGGTGAGCGACTACAGGCTCCTGGGAGCCTCTGGTTTATTTTTCATCGGATTTTGATGGGGTTTTTCTAAACGATTCCTTATTAAAAATGTAGTAAAAGTCTTTGCATATCATTTATGGTTTTCGAGATAAAAGGGGCCAAAAAGTCAAATTTCCAAGTTTCAGAAGTTTTAGCTCACCTGGCCTAAAATGCCATGTGAGCTTTTCTCATCACTTCGCATCTGTCATCCATCCGTCCGTCCACAATTACAAAAAAATCTCCTCCCCTGAAACCGCTCAACTTTGGTGGAATGTTCCTTGGGTGGTCCTCTACCAAAATTGTATCCGATGACCCCGCCCTCAAACCAAGATGGCCGCCAGGCTAAAAATAGAAAAAAGTGGGGATGAAACTTTAAATATCTTCTCCTCTGAAACTACAAATCCAATCCAAGCCAAACTTTACTGAAATGATCCTTGGGTGGTCCCTTTCCAAAATTATGTCCGATGTCCCAGACCTCTGACCAATATGGCCGTCAAGCTAAAAATAGAAAAAAGGGGGGATGCATTTCAAAAATCACTAGTTGGGTCCCTTTCAGAATTATATTTGATGACCCCGTCTGCCAACCAAGATGGCCAACTCAGCAGAACTTAGTTTAACATAGGACGCTGTGGGAATTTTATTGAAAAACCTATTTTATTTGAAGTACTTAATCAATTAATACCAAATTTTTTTGGAATGGTCACTACATGAATTCCTTTAAGAATTATATCTGTTGACCTAATCTGCCAACCAATATGGCCGCTTGTCCTTGTCTGCTCCCAATGTAAAAATGGATTGGTACTTTTCATTTTGTAGTTTAATTTGTCGTTTGAAGATACCGAGGGAATCACAACTACGCGCTGTTTGGTCAAGATTATTCCACAACTGGGAATTTTTTACATTGAATTCCTCTAAGTGAGAGCTTTCAGAATGGTTCAGCCAATTTTTTGTATCTCTTACCGTTTTCGAGATACAAGGGGCCCAAAAGGCCAAAAACGCTATTTTCAAGGGTACATTAAATTTTCATTTTTCATCCAATTGTGATCAGATTTTTTTCATTGGATTCCTCTCAGTGAGAGCTTTCAGAGTTGTTACAGCCGATTTTTTTCTATCTCTTACCATTTTCGAGATACATTTTTGTACAAGGGGCCCAAAAGGCAAAAAATGCAATTTTCAAAGGTACATTAAATTTTAATTTTTCAGCCAATTTTGATCTATATTCCGTATTTTTAGGAGAATTTTATTTTGGCACACATTACTATGTCAAACATATTACTGTATCAAACACATTATTGTGACCAGCAAGTACTAGAAGCATATTTATTTCTACTGTTCTGTTGTCAACATGCTTCAGTCGTATCATGCTGTGCTTGGGAAGCTCCTCAGTTAATACCTCAAAAATGCTTCAAAAATGTAAGCAGTGGTTAGTAGCCTATTTTCTTGGCTATATTAAAGTCCCATCTTAGAATAAGTAGCTGGGCCAAATCCAACCAAACTTGTGTGAGGTCCTTTATAAATTTTCCACTTTTCATACCAATCCCTCAACAAACATGGCCTCCATGGGCAATTATTGGTTCTGACCCAGCAAACACATGACGTTGTTGCGACGTTATATATTGGTCGCTGGATGGTCATGACTAACGTTACTTTACCATGACGTTGTTGCAACGTTGTGAGAAAGTAATTATTTGTCACGTCAGACACTACGTATAATCAACGTATTCACAACGTTGTAATTATTTTAATAACGTTTATAAAACGTTGCTATGACGTTGTTATTTTACGTAATTAATGACGTATTTTTTACGTAATATCAACGTTATTGGTATATCTATTAAATTTATAGAAATATTGGTTTTAAAATATACCCAAAAAGAGGAAATGATATCATTTAAACTTTTGTTAAAAAAGTATTGTAATTGTAAAAAAACACATATCATAATCTACTATTCAGCTTCATTACGTCGTATCATCGTTATTGCTACGTCATTGCCGACTTTTAATATTTCAAAACCTCTTTTAAGTTTTCTATCATTTTTGCAATCAGTTAATATTTTTAGCTGTTGTAAGCCTGTATATTTGAAGCGGAAACACGAGTGATCTAACTGATCCTTGGTGAAGATCGCCATAATTTATAAGTCTTCTCTATTTGGAAATTCGATCTCTGATGATGGGTGCGACTGTAAGTGGCGGGAAAGTGAAAGTCAAAGCAGGAAGCCGCATATTTTCTAGTATTCAATGTAAGTTTTGTTTTAATTGTTTTTCCTTTTATTTCCCCCCTTTGTGTAATCATTTTTTTTTCAAAACAAGTTAAATATATAGTAAAACGTTTACTATTTATTACAATGATCATTATTAAGTATATTTAGAATACACGTTAATTTCAACCCCGGTCACAAAATCATCTGACCCAAATCGCATCATGTCTAACATCGGGTTTTGAAACTACACAACGCATGGATATAATATGATATGATATATCGGCTGATTAAATAAAGTGTTTTTGTGCAATGTTATGTAGTAAATTAACAGATCATTTAAAAATACAAGTGTATTTGGTTTAAGACTTAAATTCCGTCTGCAGCAAATCAGTACACGTGTAATTGATTAAATCTGGGTCAGAACATCAAGCAGTGCGTAGATAATTTGGGTTATTGTTTGTTTCCTTCACATGTGCGTTTCTTTATCATGTTTAAATAGACAGACAGTGAAGTGTTATATATATATGACATACATTTATCAAAATACTAACAGTGAATTGACATTATATACTTCTTTGATGCCAATGGAATATATATTTGAAAATTAGGTAATCAGATATTTAAATGTTAAAAATTGGAAACATGTGAGTATCCATTTGAAATAAAGATGAACATTTTTTGTTTACTAAATCCTACTGTCATTTATATATTTAGACGCTAAGCCGTCTTGCAGTTCATTCATTATTTTTTGTTTTAATAAAAAAAAGAGTCTTTGTGTTAAGTTCGTATAAAAATTTCAGAATGGACGATAACCAAAGAAAAAGAAAGCAAAGAAAGTTAGAATACAACAAAAAGTGGATGAAAGCTAGCCGAGCTCTTAATCGAAAGCCTCCACCCGAAACTTATTTAAGTTCATCAGATAGCGACAGTCCCAATCAAACATCGTCTTCGAAGACTATCGAAACGTTTGATTTCATAACAAATGTAAACGAAAATAATACCGTCAACGAAAGTGGAGAATGTACTACCAGCAGTTTCAGTGGAGAGACCTCAATAAGAATAGGTGACAATACTTGGAATTGGGATATAATTGATGAAGGCAATGCTATTGATTCTAACTCTGAATCGGAAAACGAATGTCCATGCGAAGAATCTTTTCCTGGTGAATTGGCGGGTTGGGTTAACGAATGTCAGATAAAGCACAGTTCTGTTGATAAATTGGTGAAAATAATGCAAAAATATGGCCATTCTGATATTCCATCAACTGCTAGAACACTTCTTAAAACAAAACGCAACATCGTTACTGAAATTAAATCTGGAATGGAGTATTTATATTATTCTTTGTCAGATCAGTTGATTAAGGTTATAGATAACTATCCACCAGTAGTCAAAGATCACATAACAGATTTAGAAATTTCATTAAATATTGATGGGTTGCCACTTTTTAAAAGCTCTTCAAAAACTGTGTGGCCAGTACTTTGTGCAGTTCACCTCGACCCCCTGCGTGTTTTCCCCGTTGCATTAACTTATGGTGAAACTAAACCTGACAATCTTGACTTTTTACATGATACAATAACAGAATTGGATAATATATTACGAAATGGGCTAATGTTTTATGGTAGCAACATAAGAATAAAACTTAGGTGCATCGTATGTGATGCTCCTGCTAAATGTATGATCAAAGGAATAAAACTTTATTCGGGGTATTTTGGATGTGATAGATGTGAACAAAGAGGTAATTGGTTTGGACGTATGACTTATCAGGACACTGACAATTTAAGGATCCGTACAAATGATTCTTTTCGCAGACAAACTAATCCCGAGCATCATAATAGGGTTTCGCCTTTTTGTGCAATAGACATTGATATGGTTGCCCAATTTCCTATTGATTACATGCACCAGTGTTGTTTGGGAGTTATGAAAAGACTTATTTTAATTTGGTTAAGAGGAAAAAGGGAGGTTAAAATATCCGCCTTGCAATCCGAACAAATAAGCAATCGGTTGTTAGGTTTGCAAAGATTCATCCCACGCGAGTTTGTACGAAAACCAAGGAGCTTATGCGAAATAGATAGGTGGAAAGCCACTGAATATAGACAATTCTTACTATATACGGGGAAAATTGTGTTAAAAGGGGTACTTAGAGAAGATTTATATTTGCATTTTTTAACATTTAATGTTGCAATTTCCATATTAGTTAACAAAACATTAGTACAACGCTATCACCAGTATGCCAATTCACTTTTGAAATATTTTGTAGAGATGGGCCGTTATCTATACGGTCCCGAATTTGTTGTGTATAATGTTCACAGCATGCTTCACATCACATCAGATGCTACAAGATTTGGAAGTTTAGATGCATTTTCAGCATTTCCATTTGAAAATTTTATGCAAAAAATTAAACGAATGGTTCGTTCAGGAAAAAATCCATTAGCCCAAATAGCAAAACGATTAGGTGAAATTGAAAATGTCAAGCAAACAGAACAGCATGTTTCTAAAGACAGCATTTCGACGAAAAGACCTAACAACTGCTATATTATTTCCGATTCGTCTTGCTGTGAGATCGTCAGCACTACAAACATTGAAGATGGACATAACCGCAAACAAATAATGTGTAGGTTATACGAAAGGTGTGAACCATTCAGTAATCAGCCCTGCAATCTGAGCTTGATTGGTGCATATAAAGGAAACGACAGACACTCGAGAATGAAGATTATCTCACCAAATATTCTTAAACAAAAAGCAATCATGATTGAAAAGGAAAATGGAATTAAAATATTTCTTGCTTTGTTGCATTTCTAACTTCAGTCTTGATATTTGCTCATAATTACAAAACACTTATACATTTTTAAATGATTTTTGACTTTATAAGACAACTTTTCTTCAGATGGTAATGGAATATGCTGTTGTGTTGTTTTTGGATTCTGGCTCAGATGAAGACACGACTGTTGATATTGTTCATAAAACCTGGCTTAAAAGCGCAGATAAGGTAAGTGTTAAATAAATAAATAACTTTAAGATATATATATATATATTATCACTCTTTTCAGCGATAATTTTAGACGTCGTGCTAGCTATATGCAAAACTTAAGTACCAATTGTATTTGCCATTGTAACCAATTTGTATATTTTGTAGAGACTTTGTCTCATGGGCATTTTCTCAATATCCTTTCATTGTTTACTTGTGTGTATATATTTGTACAATTGTAGTATAAATATAAGAAGCAGAAAGTAGTTTTATATATTAGCATTAATAAATTTCCCAACTGCATTTAATTTCCTAGATTTTTTTTTCTGATATCATTAGATGTATGAATTTTGGGTCATTATATTACAAATTATTAAAAACGGGTTTCATGTTCTTTTTCACATGAGTTACACTGTAACAGTAACACATGCAGTCATTTCGGTATCTTGTTTACATTCATTACATATTCATATACAAAACATGTTTGGATTCAAGGTATTTTGTTTTATATATATTTTCAGGCTTTGTTTACCTATTGGCCAAAAATTGGATCATCCAAAAAGGCTAGGACTGGTGCAATCCCAGATCCCAATCAGTGGAGCTTGCATAAGATACGAATTTTATCAACCACAGGTAACCCAAAATAGGCATTTTATTTGTCATATAATTATTATTCAGCATTATATTTCTGTAATATCATCATGTCTATATTTGGTGTAAATTGTTAAAACTAAAAGACGTGAAACCACCTAAAGGAGCTGAAACGTTTTTACACAGGTTTGACAAGTTTGATACAGTGTTTTCCACATAAAGACTCGACTGGTCTGTATAAAGTATAATTCCTTCTTGTTCGACCAAATTTTTTCTCTTGTAGAAAATAATAAGATATGATTTTGTTTTGAATAAATAAAAGTAAATTAAAGTAGATAAACATTTCGTACGTGTTATTATAACATCTTGGTAGACATTTTAATCCTGAAAACATTGCATTAACACAAAAATATCAACTAGTAGTCATTACTCTCTTTTTTAAATATAGAGGATTATGAAACTGCAGTTAGAAGATGTAAACATGCAGAGGAAACGTCGAACGTAGAGACAGAGGAGGAGACTTCACGTTCAACAAAGAGAAAGATTAATCAACCCAGCCGATACGGAGACAGTGACACTGGTATTTTATTTTTGATTTAGCACATGTAAAGTTTCTCTGGGATATAACATACACATTTGATCCAACATATAACACGTATTATAATATCAGTTTGAAATAACATCAATGTAGCATAGGGCTTTCTTGGTAACATGCGCCAATTGACTAACTCATTTTTATTTCTTTATCAAAGACATTCAAAAGGAAGAATCAGTCAACATTTTGTGCTGGTATTCTTTCTAAAATAGCAACATTTTTTAAAGCATTCATCTGTTTTATGAAATAATCATAAATATTTCTGTTTTCAGACGAGGAAGAGGATCAACCTGACCGCAGCCGTGGAAACACGAAAAGTTTTAAACCTAGCCCTAGCAATGGCAGGTTGCAAATAAGTAAGTCATTTTATTAGTACACATGTTTCATTTACTCAGATGATTTACACTTCAGTTTTGGAAGAAGAGACACTTCTTATTTTGATAAAAAAAAAAATGCTTGCAATGGAAACAAATTTTATATACATTTGGCGTATTTGTGACGAAATTCATGCGACCAGTGCAAATTATACCGTTTAAAATTGGTATCTTCAATTTGAATTGAACAATCAAATATCACACCAAATTCAATAATTACTGTACATAAGCAAATTGTCTTGCACTGCCTTTTAAATAATATAACCTAAAAATTAAATTGTCCACGTCCACTTGCATTTTGAATAAAAGATAAATCAACTGAATTAATGGTTATCTGTTTATTCTGACAATAGGATTACAATTTGGAGCTTCAAATATATTGTAATTGAATTCTCTTTTTTTATTAGATAGCAGTACCGTTTGTTCGACAGTACCTTCTTTGCCACGCCCACCAGAAGCCAGCTCCTCAATGCCAACAGTTAGCAATACCCATAGCAACAACACAATCTGTTATGGTGAGTTATATTAATTGAAATTGTTAAATATTGCAAATGTGTTGAAAGTGGTAAAGTTATCTAGTAGGTAAATGTAACTTTATTGTAACCCTTTTCTTTACGGCTATCCTAGCCTGCAGAATATGTCATACACAGGAGCCATATCCTGTTGAGACTGATATATCAAGAAGTTGATATAGACATATCTAGCCAAGCGTTTGGAAAACATTAACTTTTTTATCCTTTTCATGCGGAAATAAACAACAAAATATGGTTAAGAAAAAGGGAATGATTAAAGTTATCTGGAGTTTTACAGCTGATAAATTGTAACATATCATCCAGCTCGCAAGAATATAAAGCCTGTGGGTAGTTCACATTCTTCCTATTCTGTCAAATTCTAGATCACATGTACATATCATTATTGTCATTATATGATAAAGATCAAATACAATAAATTCGTAAAGTTAAATTAAACCATGAAAAATCAGAATTCGTACATATTTATGTATTTAAATGTCTGTAAAATCACACTTAATTAATCAGGTGTTGTTTAATATTTTTGATTATTTTCCTTACAGATGGACGGTCTATTTCGCCAGACCCTAGTGAAAATGGTGAAAATGACGATTTAATGTCATTACCCGTTAGTCAGCAAGCTTCCAGTCATAGCATGGTATTGGGATCTACAGATAATATAGATACACCAATACCTGCAATTAGACACACATCGAGGAAAGAACGTCAGGAAAACAACATAATGATGAAATTAAATGAAATAACAGAGAACCAACAAAATATCTTGACCCTTCTTAGACAACTTACTGTTTCTCAATCCCAAACACCTGGTGGGGAATCAGTAGAGATGGAGTCTGTCATTGACTTTAAACAAATTGAAACAGTCAATGAAATGGAGACGTTTTGCGCAAACTTGAATGAGGATCAGGCGTTTAGAAGAAAAATGGTAATAATGAATTTTTTTGTTTTTGTTTTGTTTTGTTTTGTTTTTTTTTGTAACAGATCCACTTGTTTAAAATGGTTATTGCGTTCTATGTTTAAAGTTTTTTAGCTGTTCTTGTGCAAATTTTTACGCTCTGTCGAGCGATATTCACTACTAATCTAATATTAATGGAAACAGGTACGTTTTCACGGGTTAAAAAATAAAAAAAATCATATACCATACCGTCAGCTTCTTATTATGGTCCATCTTACTTTATTATAGAGAGCTTTAATTATAAATATCAATGCAATGTTTGTTCATAAATGCAAGTAGATTCATTCTTCAGTTCAAAACAACTTAGCTTGATGTAAAAATGATTTGCAGGTACAGTCAGTTGCAAATAAGATAAACCACAAAAGACCTCCAAGTACATTTTCTCTTTTTAGGTGAAACAGCTTAGTTCCCTTGGTGGACACTCCAATGGTGACACAATGCGAAGAATTCTGAAAACCGTGGGTACCAATGCCCTTTGGTGTAATTATAGCCTCAAAGGGAAGAAGGGGAAGATAGCTCTACAGGCATTACCAGTTTGTGGAATTATGATCAGTAAGTTTGATTTAAATAACAAAATACCGAAGTTACTTTGAATTAAATGACGTAGATAAATGTCAAAAAATCATAATAAAACATAGCAAGGGCATCTTATAGGAATGTACTTTGCCCATTTTCTTATTATTAGGGTTTTATAATTATTAGATTTTTTTCATGCTCAAATAATATTAGTACATCGGCAATCGAATACCTTAGCAACAGTGAGAATGAAGAAATTCTAAAATCGAAAATTCAAACAAACAGGGCAATTCATATCCAACACAAACTGAGACATTTCAAAGATTTAACAAATAAAGAAAACTATACAAGATAAGTATAAAACTAGAAATGTTAACCCCTGAAAACTGAAGGTATCATCAAGTCTGGAAGGGTAAGAATGATTTGCTTCACGCCTGGCATCCGATTGATTAATTGATTACGACGCCTGTTTTCATTTTCTGTCTTATTTTCACATTCCCTGGTCGGTGTTGAAAATTCGTTCTCATCTCTAGAGAGACAACAAGTCTCGTGAAATTTCATAACAAATCTATCCAAAAACAATCCTCCGTGTTTTCATTGAGTCATTAACGAAATAAATTCTACAAATAATAACGTTGATGACGAATTTTCAAATATTTAAAGCTCGACAAGTCTCGCAATTAAACATTTGCAAAATTTATTTACCTCGGTGCGTATGGAAAGCCAAACTGCACAAAAATGGCTGGTATATTAATATTAACAATTTATTACAAATATTCATAATTCATTTGTAAATATTTATAAAGGTATTATAGATATTAATAAACCATTTATTAACATTAATAAATCATTTATTAATATCAATAAACCATTAATTAATATTAATAAAAAAATTAATATAAGTAAATCATTTATTAATATTAATAAATTATTAATTAATATTAACAATTCATTTATAAATATTTGTAATTCATTTATCAATATTAACAATTCATTTATTAATATTTATAAATCAATTTTAAATATTAACAATTGAATTATAAATATTAACAAATCAATTATTGATATTGACAATTCATTTATAAATATTAATCAAAGCATGGAATGCTGTTAAGGCAGGTTCCTGGGTATTCCAGAAGTTCTGTAATTATTACTTTTTTGCTGAAATCTTGACATTTAATTTTTTCAAGAATTAAAATCCGAAATTTTCCTTCCCGGTTTAGGTTGTCTTTTCAGTTTTTATATGGGTTGCTGGCAATTTATTTAAAACTCTATTTATTTACATTTCATTGTCTTGCTCCTCTTTGTTGGTATACGTACATGTAAGTATTCCAAAGTACAAGCCCGAGTACAAGTGTGACACTCGGTGGCTTAATTAATGTTGATATTTCCAATTTTGTCACTTCCTCTGTCAAGTCATCTAGTTCTTAAGTTTCATTATTTTTGCATATGATTAAATAACTCAATTCTCAGATCCGGCGTGACGTATCAGCTCGTTAGATACAACATCCGGGCGCTCGTGTAGGTGAAGCTTTATCTTAGATACCATTCTAATGAAGTGTTTATAACCCTCGAATATTACACATAAGAAAGTATTTAACGAACAGGTGTGATTTTCTAATTATATAGACTATAAACTAATTACTTGATGATTATTGAAGTTATTGCAAAAATGGTTTATAATCAAAATTATACGGATAATAGATAACTTTACAAAACTTTGTAAACACCCTTCATGCCTTTTAAAGGTAACTAGAAACTCACTAAATTACACGTCCAGGCCTCGAAATTCATATACGCTTCTTAAATGTACCATTCAATTCCGTACCGATATTCATAAAATTTTCTGTAATCCGAAGAACACAACAAAACGGAAGATTTACCATATACTGTTGGCACGAGCCTGAAACTGGTAAATTTAAAGAGACTATTAAGACATGTTAGTTACAAATAGCGAAATCCATTGGTGTTCTTGCTTTTGCCTTATCTCTGGACTTTGATTTGTGTAATCTTGTGCTTTGTTCCTTCGGTATTCTACTGCCGTTGTTTTATTTATTTTTTTTTAATTTCAAACTAACATCCTTTTGTAATAATAAAAAAGATGAATACATCGGCCTATAAGGCTTGCGTCCATCCTTGTTCCATTGGTCTCCTATGATATGAAAGTCCCTGTTAAAAAGATGAAATTTGTAACGTGTTTTCCCTCTTCGCCACACTGTAGATGTTTCATTCGATATTTAAAAACATATACTAGAAGTCAACATATAACGAAGATAATAACCCATATTTCCAGTCTCGAATAGTGATACTTTCCATATCTAAATTCAACTTTAAAATAATCAACAATGTTATAAGAAGACATATGTAGATCGATGGTTCCTGCAGCATATGGATTGATATTTATTACTCTTTTTAGAATTTTAGAATTTTCAAATTATTTCTATCCGGCCATAAAAATAAAGTTTCCTGAGACAAATTATTACACAAAAAATATGAAGAGGAACTAAATTATATATTTTTCGACGGTATCATGTCTATTTTCTTACGGTTTGATAAATAAGTAATTATGTTGTTATTTTAAATAATAAAATCGTAACCAGATGTGACAGAATGAATTTTGCACGGGTCAAAACAGCGGGACACAATTAAACACTGATATGTTAATTGATATAGGTATATTTAATTGTAACCGTATAATGCATTAATCACTTTTATTGAGAATGTAAACATTGTAATAGTTAA
This sequence comes from Modiolus philippinarum, assembly GCA_002080025.1. NCBI lineage: Eukaryota > Metazoa > Mollusca > Bivalvia > Mytilida > Modiolidae > Modiolus > Modiolus philippinarum. The sequence goes on from MJUU01031288.1 coordinate 91,408, forward strand.
AACGATAAATGCACGCTTTCGTGAAATGTTAGAACGATTAACAAGA
>MJUU01031289.1:0-17627 GCA_002080025.1 Modiolus philippinarum
AATGACAACAATAAATAAAAGAAGGGGGGTTACACGTCCACCACTACAAATGCGTCAATCGTAATGACTCTCCAGTGAACAATTTGATAGCTTGGATTTGAAAAATCAAGTGTAGCCCTTAACATATTGAGCGTTTTTGCACATATGCTTTATCAGCCATATCATTTTTTTTAAGATTTAAAGCATTTTAATACAACTAGTTGCTTACGAATCTCCTTGGTGGGAAATAGAATCCACCAAGGTTCTTCCCTGTGTAGTAATCACTAAACCAAAGAAGGCGATTAAGTAAGTGGATCAATTACTTTAGTATTGATAACAATACATTTACAACATATAATTGTTCTCATTTAGCAATTTTCACAATACAGATTTAAATTATCACATGCATATATGCTGCCATGAATTTACGAGAAAAACATAAACCTTGACTTCAAGATGAAGAACAACAATAAAAGCTATGTTCCTTTGCTTGTATTTGCCATGTAATTGTAGAGACTTTGCCTCGTGTGCATTTACTTCATATCCTCTCATTCGTAATTGACTAGTATAGTGTTCCCTGTTGTGCAAGGGCTCCAACACAGTAGCATTATTGGCACTAGATTCAAGCTTCCTCGCAGCAAATAAACAGCATGCTCTTATCTCAACTTAATAATTTTTCCCTTACTTTTAACAAGTACCAATAATCCCCCTTCCAGGCCCACATAATGCGGACAGAAAAGAATAATAAAAAACAATTATATCTTATAATCGGGTGAGTTAGTATTAAATGTACAGACATGGAAGGATTTTAGATTTCGAAAGCAAAGTACAACTGATTTCCAACATAATTATATAAGTACTAATTAAAAGAAATGAAACTGTACAAACCCATTTTATGGTACTCATTAGAAATTATTTTTTATGAATGTATAGTACAGGTTGGGGGGGGGGGGGCACTCATTTAATTGGACTTGGATGCAAATGCTATCCCAATATAAAAAGGTTAAAATTATTGATATACAAGTTTTTTTCAATGTACAAACTTCGTTTATAATATACAAACTTGGTTTCGAATTTTGTTGAACACCCCTGGTATTTCCTAAAATATATATTCACCAATCTTTTTCTTTTCATCCATCTCTTTAGATGTCCGAGTTTATGTGCTCAAAATGTCAAAGGCAAAGATCTAAGGTCGAAGATGGTACTCAAGTTGAAAGTCTTTCTTCACTAATACTTTACATAAATATTAACCTGAAGCGTCTTAAAGTTAACATTTTCAGCTAGATTCACGTCTTCCCGGATTTGACTACCGACTTTGACATTTTCCTGGATTGATCCACTCACTATGTGACGGGTGCTGTTAACAGAGCACCTGATGTCACTCTCAGTTTCACTATGAATGCTTTGGTTCTTAATGTTATCTTTTTATTTCTGTGAATTGTGGCTGTCTAATGTCCATGTTTTGTCAGTTTTTCCCGGTTTCAGTTATTGCCAAGTCTTTTGATTTGGATTGATCCACTCACTATGTGACGGGTGCTGTTAACAGAGCACCTGATGTCACTCTCAGTTTCACTGGAGTTCATAATGTGAGTGCTTTGTTTTGAATGTTGTGATTTCTATTTCTGTGCTTTGTATCTGTCTAACGTCATTGTTTTGTGTCTAACGTCATTGTTTTGTGTCTAACGTCATTGTTTTCTGTGTTCTCAACTTGGCCATGCCTTTGGACTTCGAATTATTGTAGATTTTACTCCTTTGTTCCTTCAGTATTCTACTGCCGTTGTATCACGTCCCCGTACAAAATATAAGAGAGTTACCACCATCCCCCAACCCCGCCCGGGGGGGGGGGGTTACGAGTGTAAGACGACCAGTGTAAGATCGATGCAAGCGAGCTCATTTCTCATAGGTAAATGACCAACCATTAGTGTTCATTTGTGTGGTACAACAATCGTAACCATGCATCACTAAATGTCATGAAACATTTGACGTCACAATGTAAGCTACAGTCAATTGGGAACGACGTTACTCGCGTAGTATAGGTTTCCAGATGTTTCATATCGCATTTTACGGAAGAAATAGGAACTTACATCTGCATCTTGTTCGCAACGCTCAGCTCAAAAAGAGACGAAATTTCTTATACTTGTTCAGAACTATTTTGAACAATTTGATATTTCTGCTGCCCAACATTTAAAAAGTCTTCTTCATTTCAATTAAAGACATTAGTTCCCAAAAAAAGCTATGCTAAAAATATTTAAGCGAAACAAACTGAGTGGCCAATGATCTCGTTTAAAAAAAACAAAAGTGATTAGAATTTGGGCGAAAAGATTGAATTCTAATAAATGTGTATGAAATGAAATTATGGAAACACAACAGACGGTTAAATTGCTAAATTCAAATGAGTCAGACAATCTGACAGAAATGCCAAAAACATGAGTAACAAACCTCCTTCAGACATATGGTTTTTATTTACGGCATGCTGTTCTTTGTGACAATAGTTAGCCTAACTTAGCGTTTTACTTATTTTGTATTCAAGGTTTTCCATGAAAGTTCTTTTTTGAAAAGAGACCTAAGCGAAGAGAAATTGCGACAAGTCAGAAATAAATTCGACCAAGTCGATGGTGACAATGACGGAAAGGTGACACTTGATGAGTTCGTTGAATATTGGTCGAAAGTAACCAGTTATTCGGAAGAAAGGCTGAAAACAGCATTTCGAGAGAGATATTTAGAATATGATTTGAATGAAAATAGCGCCTTGGAATTTGAAGGTATATTAAGATAATTAAAATATTACTGTGTATAATCATCAGCATTATTCGGTGCTGGTATTTGTGAGATAAAGAGCTATTTTTCAACTTGATGCTTTCTACACTGGTAATTTGTTTTGTACAGTAACATTTAATGTCTAATTTCATAAGATGGAGTTGCACACATGGTAAGTTAAGCAATTCTACATTAGAGGACACTATCTCATATTTTGTACGTTTATTAATTATAAGAAAACAACAACAACAACATTACATTCCTACAAATTATTTGCAGTATTAAACTATTACGAGCTAATATACTTCAAGAAAAATTTAAGATAATTTCACCGTAAGATTTTTGATCTTCAATTCACAGAAGCACTCCTATCTTAGGAGTCTTAAAACATCATAAAGCATAATGTACTGCAAGTATATATGAACCAGCATAAATTAGCACTAAATTGCTAAGCTGATTCTTACACATTGTAGACCTACATATGAGATAATAAATATCATAAGCATACATCGTGGTGATTTGGAATAAAAGGAATTTGCAATTATAAGCATGCATTAAGAGTTGCTTTACAGTACAAAACAATTTACATTATCAAACATTGCAAAAATAGAGCTTAGTGTAATATATTGTAAATGAAAATCTCATCATTCAATTTTCACAAAAAAAAAAAAAAAAAAAAAAACTGCGAAAATATAGATCCTCAACACATAAAACTTATGTCAAAATTTTATATTAATTCACCCTACATTTTTTTCACAACATTATAAAAAACTGCATTAAAAGTCATAATATTCCTTGAAACTGAAAGTCAGGTTGTAAGAATTACATCCCTTCCGAAATAATTTGTAATATTTTTGAGATAACAGTATTCACCTGATAATTGTAATGCAGGCATTTTGAAGTTTGAATTTCATGATAAGATGGATATATTATTTCTATTAATGATAAATATTGTGATTTTTTTTTATACCGATCACAACAAATGATTTTAAATAAAAAGGCGTTATCTCCTCCTACCCCAGGTCTACTACCTTTATGTATGTTTTTTGACGATTGCCTTTTGCAATTTCCAAGTAAGAAATTTTGTTTGATTAAAGATATCAACTACGAAAGAATATAGAGTAGCATATCACATATCAAGACTTGTAGTCAAGTATGACTCGTTAAAGAGGTTAGACTGGTTAAGACAGGTCAAAACTGTCCCAGTTTTAAGTTAACCTGGTAATAGTTCAATACAGTTCTCGGCTCATCAAAGACAAACTAAGACATGTCAGTAAAAGTTAAAATTAGCCAAGACAAATTTTTGGACTTTTTTAAGAGTGTGAACATTTGCTAATGATTTTTTTATAACGAGGATGGGGCGGAGTGGGGGTGCAAGCTCTTTGGTCAGTTTCTCCATGACCTTATTTTTGAGATTGATTTGTTTGTCCTTTTGGTCAAAATTGTGATGTAAACAGAAATTTTTACGAGAGGATATGGAGTAAATTAATATCAGACCATAACACATATGTTTACTCCAACTTCAATTATTTTAATAACCTGTATAGTAATTTCGGAAATTAATTCCTAATCAGCAACACTAGAACCCAAACAAAGGAAATCCATAATTTCATAAAAAAATGTTTTAAATGCATAAAATCAAACGAAAACCGAATAATCAGCAATATCAAATATAGCTTAGGACAAAACTACGATAGAGGGAGTTAATCCTTCAGTTTTAGAATTTAGAGGCTTTTAATAAGTCATTCTGTTAAAGATTGCATTTAGCTTCTTGAAGAAAAAAAATAAAGATTGTGGCTTCCGGCAGTATGTCCTACAACAATACTTTTTGGATTAAGTAGTCTGAAACGGACAATCCATGGACGATGGCAACATCGGAAAAAACAAAGAAACAAAGACTAAATGAACACGGCACAGAAAAGAAAAATGAAGACACACACATATACAAAAATGAACAACCCGGACCCGATAAAAAACCATGGGTAAGATGAGATACACTGGTTGAGTAAGCATATCCTGCTTCTTATAAGACACCCACCTTGTTGACTATGTAAACTCCGGAAGAAAAGTAAAATCCGTCTAGAAAAACCTATATCTTATTTGATATTGGTGCATGGACCTTTTTACTATAAATGACATTGTTGCAAAAAAAAAATTGACCTATGACCTTGATCCCATTTTGTCAGCCATACCGCACTGTACATTTTTGATTCTTATAGTGTCTTTGTAACTTTATTTGTTTTTGAGATATATTCAAAATTCTTGAATGGGACCTCAGGATTGGTTTGGGCTCCTTTGACCCAGAAGCAATGGTCTAATTACACCAGGCCAAATACACAGAAACGAAACCTTGATTAGACTTATGTTTCTTCAAAATAAAATGATTATCTACTAGTACATGTATCTCTCACAGTTTAGGAGTTTTAACAAAAAAAATACCTAGACTTTGATATGACTTTTTGACCAATGAACCTTTGTTCTGGACTCATTTTGAAGGTATGTTCTTATTAATTACTTCGATATATACTTTTCCTATTTTATCTCTTAAGGTTTTAAAGTTATATGTTTAAAGCACATGTCGAGGGCAATTACTCTCTTTGGGAGTCATCGAATTGAACAACATTTTGGCCTTGACATTCTTGACATATTTCATCAGCTTTTACTACGGTTTTCGAGTTAAAATAACCAGAAGGTTCAGAGTCAAAGGTCAAGTTCAAAATTCACCTTTGACTTAATGTCCATTTTGAGTGTATCGTCTTGCCATCATCGATGTTACTGGTCCTGTGTTTGTACGACTAATTGTTTGGAGTATTACGCATTGACGGAAATCTTTCAGGCATTGGAGTATTACGCATTGACGGAAATCTTTCAGGCATTGGAGTATTACGCATTGACGGAAATCTTTCAGGCATTGCAGTATTACGCATTGACGGAAATCTTTCAGGGCAACAACAAAATAATGTCATACCACATAATTTTGGTTAAAATAGCACAAAGTTCTGTTATGACATCAGGTGCATTTTCCCCCATTAAAATGTATCGGCTATTTTTACGGTTTACGAGTTAAAAGGAGTTTATAAATTCTCATTGACTAAAATAAACAATTGGCAAAAAGTCAGAATTGAAATGCACCCATAGCATGAAATGTTCTCTGTGTGTTTTTTTTTCTTATTTGTGTTGTTTTGGTCTGTTCTTTTAGTACTTTTGATAAAGGGCGTCAAGACCCTTCCTATATTCATCGAGGCTGTTTTTAATGATAAAACTTGATAAATTGATCAAGAAAATCTGCCTGTATTTTTGTTTTGCAGAATAAAAATATTAAGTAAATGAAAAAGCAATTTTTTTACAGTAAAACTTTTTGAATACCACCTACTGTATTCATATTAAAATTCAGATAGCTTTATTTCGTATCCAAAGATGAATAATGTGATGACATGTAGAAGATGACATTAGGTTTCATTATAGGTTTTACAAAATTAAGTATCACAATCCCGAAATTTCTGAGATGTTACATTTACAAAATTAAAATTGTGACATTCATGAACTTCTGAAATATGACATTTTCTGTTGAATTAATTGAGACATTCCCAACTTAAAAAGGTTACTTTCCTTTTGACGCCCTTCTATAGGTTGCACCTATTATCATATTACTGTACAGTTGTTTTTATGCCCCTGCAACGATAAGTCGGGGGTATATTGTTTTACCCCTGTCCGTCCGTCCGTCCGAGGGGGTTTGTCCGCGCAACTCCTCCTACAGTTTTATACTAAAAAGTTTTTAGTTTGCAGATCATTTGTACATATATTGAAGATGTGCATGTGATAAGGATTTGATTTTGTGCAATTTTGTGGAAAAAATATACATTTTTGAACTTAAGTCATTTTTGGTGATTTTTCATGGAGGGTACATAGTTTGTCCGCGCAACTCCTCCTACAGTTTTAATGCAAGGAAGGTTCTATTTCGCAGATCATTTGTACCTATATTGAAGATGTGCATGTGGTAAGGATTTTCATTTTGGTTAATTTTTGTCAAAAATATACATTGTTGAACTTAGTCATTTTTAGTGATTTTGTGATAGAGGGTACATAGTTTGTCCTCGCAACTCCTCCTACAGTTTTGATGCTAGGACGTTTTCTATTTTGCAGATCTTTCTTACCTTTATTGAAGATGTGCATGTGGTAAGGATTTTGATTTTGGTGCATTTTTGTCAAAAATATACATTGTTGAACTTAGTCATTTACTGGATGAATTGTTGATAGAGGGTACACAGATTGTCCGAACAACTCCTCCTAGAGTTTGAGGCAAGGAAGCTTTTATTTTGCAGTTCATTTGTGCCTATATTGAAGATGTGCATGTGGTATGTATTTTCATTTCAGTTCATTTAATTTTTCAAAAATATACCTTGTTCAACTTTTAATTTTAATTTTTTGGTGATTTAGTAATAGAGGGTACATAGTTAATCTGTGCAACCTAGAATAACATGTGTTTAGCGGGGGAATCATATGTGTCTTACAGACACAAATATTGCTAAAAATTCCCAATTTGATTCACCCTTGCGCGGGGGCATTTCATCCTCTAGTTTTAAATTACCTATGAGAATATGTGCTTGATTTTTTTTTCAAATTCAATCAATTTGTATGTATCTTTTTCTCTTGTTTCAGAGCTTATAGCATATTTGAACGACAGGCAAACAGGAAGAATTGCATGATTATCTAAACAGTGTCACCTGAAATCTTGCATTGTAATTTAATAGTAAACATTAAAATATCTTCACTGTTTTATTGTATCTGATTAATTAAAACATGCTTAAGATCTTAAGATAAAGACTTGTGCCAAGGGTAGGCCAAATTAATTACTTCCTAAGCATTTTATATCCATCAGTCAATCCAGTTTTCGATAAAAATAATGTTTTAAAGGAATTTGATGCATATTTTTTTTAAATAGTATGGATGACCTTTATCTTGAATATAAAAAATAAGCAGATACATGCACATTACTGAGATGATTAGGCTAATGATTGATGATCCCATAGAAGATGAAACCAGGCAGTTACTCAGGTACAATGTTTGGTGTTATTTCTTATACCATAACTAATCCGAGATTCTGATTATCGCAAAATATTCAACGAATGATCGAATATCGCAGTAATTCACGAATGCGCGCAGCGCATGAGTGAATTACAGCGTTTTTCGATCATGAGTTGAATATTTTCGATAATCAGAATTCCGGATTATATATATATACCTTCTCACATAAAATATAGCGGTTTAATTTAAGATTTATTGCGTGAACTACGTTTTCTATGTTAAATCGCTGCGACGTTTGCTTAACAACAACGTTGACAACGTCTATTGTGACGTCACTTCCTAGAGTGAAATTATCACTTTTCTTTCACTGAGAAATTTCAATCTTTCACCGCAATCTATATAATAAATGATGTTAATTCGGGATTTAGGTTAAATAAAGAAAGTAGACAACTAAACAAGTTTTGCAAGACGGCAATCCCCACTTTTCCACGAAAAAAATGTATAACATTGATAAAGTTCCAAAAGAAAGTAACAATAGCTACAGCTACAGCTTCGTTACCCTCGATAGGTTGTCTACCGGAAAGTGCCACATTAGGATCATCGAGAATTCCTAACAAAGTATGCAGTCACTACTTATTCTTCGCATTTTTTTCTGGTTTGGTTGTTTGTGTTTTTTTTATTTGTTTTTTTGCTTTGTTTTGTATTGTTTTTATTTGCTTGTCTTTCAACGTTTATTCCCAATAGTTAAAGATATGGCACTATAGTAAAATCATACAAAAATATATCCGATGACCCCCCACCTACAACCCACCTACAATCCTAGATGTTTACAAAAGCCAAATAAAGTTTAATAGCCTAAAGGAAAATATATCGTCTGGAATTTCTTGTGAAGTAAAGGAAATTCATTGAGTAGTAACTGAACTAGCCCTTTTCATAATATCTATCCAACAACAAATATCACAGTCAAGATGGCAGAACACAAAATTCAAGCGAGTCCTTTTAGGGTCCCTCTGGCCTGTAGGTGACATCGTTAATTTCATATTTAGAAACACTTTGTGAAAATGAGAGCAAACAGTAACATAAAAGTACAATCAAGTTCCTGATGTTCAGTAAAATTCAAATTTTATTGCAAATTTTTTTTTATTAACAACTCAAGGATATGGAGTATATATAGTCAATTTTTCCCATCTCCACAGTGATGTTCCCTTAGCTCCTTCTTACAGGGTCTACATTTCAAAACTTGTTCGATATGCACGAGTATGTAGTGATGTTTCTGACTTCAACGACCGAAATCTTTGTCTCGCTGAAAAACTTCTGCATCAAGGGTTTAGATATCATAAATTGATAAAAACATTCTCTAAATTGTATTATAGATACATTGACTTATTAAGAAAATTTGGTTCGACATGCAGGGCTCTTATACATCAGGGCATTTCACATCCAAACTTCTATGGCAATATCATTTAAAAAGCGCATAAATTCAAAAATTGTCCTTCCAAACTTATTAATCCGTTTAACAAACTTCTTCATAAAGGATATAAATACAGCATTGTTGTTAAATCTTTACTTCTGGTTTTTTTTGGCAAAATACTGATCATCTCCTAAATGTTTTATACCATAACTAAATTTAAACAACTTTTCATATTGGCAGTATTTGGCAATGCACAATATTATGTTCTTCTTTCAAAATTGATGATGTTATTACCAAATCTATTTAGAAGTATTTAAATTGAAATTTCATATGTAAGAAAGCTTGATATCTTAGTCAACGGACATTATGTCCTTAGCTAGCTGTCAGTAACTGCGAGCATTTTTTCCGGCCAGTACCTGTGTGTATTGTCTTCATGTTTTATGTACTTCATTGTTAGGGTACTCGTCTTGATAAGTTGGACTTTATACTGTGAGTCTTTTTGTGTATTTATTTTTAGCCATTCACCACATATAGGGGGCGGGTTTGGATCCAAGAAAACGAGTTTAACCCCATCGCAAATTTGGCTCCTGTCCCAAGTGAGGAATATGTTGGTCATTGGCTTGTACTTGTCTTCTTATAAAATTTTAGTTTCTTGATATTTGGGTTATTGGATGTGGTTTGTTTCCGTTGTTTTATTCACTTTTTTACCTTTTTTGGGCCATTTAGGGCTTGCTATATGGTGTGAGGTTCCTCACTGTGTTGAAGACCGTACGGTGACCCCTAGATGCTTTGTGTTGGGTCGTTTTAATCTGGATATGGGATGTTGTCTCCTTGACATTTATCCCCATTTCCTTTCTTTTTCATGATCGTAAGTCTTTACAACCCCATGTTAACTCTAAGCAATGGAACAATGCTTTAATTGTTGTTCTTCATCTTGAGGACAACATGAGGCCTTCGACAATGAAGTTTGCTAGACCGCTTTTTGCGCCGGTTTGAGCGGAATTAATTGCAAGATTTCAAGCAATACTACATTAAGTCTGTTTAACTCCATGGATTTGGAACATTAACAGTCAACATAAAATTAACTTGCACAATCTTTTTTACAGTCACTGTTTGTCCTGACAATTTATGTTTTTTTTTTTGCTAGTTTCTTACATAACAACACCATGTGATGTTTTAAGGTTTAAGAAGTTTCATTTCTGGTGTTAATTTTGTCCAAAAAGGTGACTTTAATAAACTTTCAATTTATGTCGAGTTCAAAAAAATATTTGTCAGTCAATGTATTGTACCATTACAATGATTTTTATACGCAACGTCGGATCTTCTAATCAAGGCTACAATTCTCATTTCAAATTGATATTTCTAATTGTTTTTCTGTAAAGCGGCGATATTCATCCACATCCTAGACCTTTGTCTCTGAAACGACAACCGAAACATCCTTGTCTTAAGTGTGCAAAGGGGCTTATAAAAACAATTAATTTTATATGTTGCTTAAAATATCATCATACTAAGTTCATTGATAATAATACAAAATTTAAAGATAAAAAATGAACAGCCATTTCATTTGCAATCGTTGCTCGTTAAAATCTCTTCCCTTCGGTAAAACAAAATACCTGAATATACGACTGACGATGGAAATATACTGGAAGAAATAGAGAATGCCCAAACTTCAGAGCAATCTTTATCTGTACCTGTTGCATCTCTTACAGATATCCATAATTCTGCATTCTCTAATCAAAAAGGTTTTCTTTTTCTTCATTTAAATGCACGAGCACTTTAACCGAAATTAACAGAACTAAAAATAAAAAGCAGTAAATACTAAGGTGGCATTTCATTCTCTGAAACATGCTATAACGACTCTATGATAAATGCTGAAAGGTAAGAAAATTATACTATCATTAGAAAAGATAGATATAGAAATGGAGGGGGTGAATGTGCCTATATTGGAAATAATATATCTTATACTTTGGCGGATTGTTTAGTAGAAGACGATTTAAAATTGCTTTTGATTATATTCTCTTAAATCTAAATAAAACATTATAGGTACTTGCTACAGGCCATCAGAACAAAAACAACTTTTTCAGATGCATTTGAAACCATTCTTCCCTGTGGCTTGTTGACAACAAATTATTTCTCCATCTTGGAAAGATTCAGTTCATATTCTTAGGAACAAAGCAGCAAAAACTGGAAACTCTATTATGAAGAAAGTGAACTCTCGTTGAAAAAACAACACAACACCGAAGTTACTGTAATTTTGACTTCTGCATGCTCATTTCAACAACTTATGTCTCTTAAGTGCAGATAAAATCATAACATTTGGAAATCCATAAACAGAAACATGTGTAAAATCTGATACAGAACAAAGTAATAATGGAATCTTAATAGGAAAGCCAAAATCAGCTACGGAAACAGTCATGCAAGAGGGAGAAACTCCTAGATTAGCGAATTGTCTGTCATCGGAAACAAGGAAACATCATTCATGGTTCCTATCCAATGTCATTTTGACTATTCATGTTCCTCCTGGTATTCAGGTATATCTAAATCTTCAAAACAAAAACTACAAGTTATACAAAATAAAACAGTAACATTCACCAAAGCTTTGGTCGAAGAGAGACTATAAGAGCACGGAAATTAGAAAGTCTGAAATACCTGAACGTGGAGCAAAGAGTAAAACAATTAAGATTGAACCACGCGAATTGCACTACCATTTCCCCAAACTATTAATACCTTGACCTTAAAAAGTAAGTGAGAACCGAACCGTCAATCAAAAGAACGAACAATCCATGGACAATGGCAACATCGGACACACTAAGAAACAAGGACACCACTTAAGTACGGGACAAAAAAGAAAAATGAAGACACACGTACAAATGAACATCACGGACCCAATATAAACCATGGTTGAGATCAGGTGTACCGGTAGAGTAAGCATCTCCTGCTTCTTTTAAGACACCCGCCGTGTTGAACATGTCAAATCCGGTAGTAAAGTAAAATCCGATAGAGGAAAAACAAACTTTAGTTGCAGAGGGAAAGATCTGTTGTCATCTGGGAAACAGATATCCCATAGCGATCCACAAGATCGTGATGTCGACCGTAAAACTTCTGTAGTGATGACTTTAAGTTCGGTGTAACGTACCCTTGCTTAAGTAGTCTATTTGTAAGCAACTGAGCTCTATCAAGGAAGTCACTGTAACGACCACAAGCCCTTGAGTAGCGAATGAGTTGTGAGATGTAAACTCCATATGCTGGTGCTTTTGGAATGTTGCTACAAAGAAAAGGGAAGTTGACTATTGGAAAAGTGAAGTCATCGCGTTTGTCATACAGGCTAGTTTGTAATGTACCTCTGTTGTCAATTTCAAGATGAAGGTCAAGAAACAAAGCCGATGTGGAAGTATCTGTAGTATCCTTAATTTCAAGCTCTTTTGGATAAATCACCAAAGCGAGGGTTGTTTAGTGATAAAATATCATCCATATAACGGAAGCTGAAATTAAAGGACTGGGCCAGTTTTTTGTCTTTATTTTGAAAAAATAGAATGTTTATATAGACTAAATTAAGTTTATACTTATTTATGGCCTCTATTAGAAATAAACCGGAAGGTTTTCATGGATTATCCTTGGTTGACGAGATGAACACAAGTTTTTGTCACCCGCCGCAACGCGGAGCGGAGACATAGAAATGCTGATCGACCGGGCGTCTGTGCGTCCCTGTGTCCTAGCGTCCGTCCGTCACACTTTCTTGTAAGCGCTCTGATGCCTACAAAATTTGACGGATATTCATGAAATTTATACCAAATGTTTATACTACTAATACCTTGCAAATTGGTCAAGTTCGAAAATCAGCCTCGGTTGATACTTTTTGACGGAGTTATGGGACTTTGACCAAAATAACAACACCGTTTTAGCCAAAAATTTACCCTGTAAGCGCTCTGATGCCTACAAGTTTGATGGATTTTCATAAAATTTATACCAAATGTTTATATTACTAATACCTTGGTCAAGTTTGAAAATCAGCCTCGGTCGATACTTTTTGACGGAGTTATGGGACTCTTACCAAAATAACAATACCGTTTAAGCCAAAATTTACTTTGTAAGCGATCTCATGCCTACAAATTTTGATGGATTCTCATGAGACTTATACCAGATGTTTATACTACTAGTACCTTGGTTTAGTCCGAAAATTAGACTTGGTTAGTACTTTTTGACGGATTTATTTGACTTTGACCAAAATAACAACACCGTATTAGCCAAAAGTTTACCTTGTAAGAACTCTCATGCCTTCAAATTGTGACGGATTCTCATGAGATTTATACCAAATGTTTATACCACAAATGCCTTGGTCATGTTCGAAAATCAGCCTTGGTTGATACTTTTTCACGGAGTTATGGGACTTTGACGAAAATAATGACTGTTTTCTCCAACAATTGACATTGTAAGTGCTTTTATGCCTACAAATTTTGACTGATTATCATGACATTTTTACCAAATGTTATACCACTAATACCTTTATCAAGTTTTCAAATCGACCTCGGTCCATACTTTTTGACGGCGTTATGGGACTTTGACCAAAAAACGACTCCGTTTTAGCCAAAAATTGGCCTTGTAAGCACTCTCATGCCTACAAATTTTGACGAATTCTCATGAAATTTATACTAAATGTTTATACCACTAATATCTTGGTCAAGGTTGAAGGTCAGCCTTGGTCGAGCCTTTTGCACGGAATTATAGGACTTTGACCAAAATAATGGCCCCGTTTTATCCAAAAAAATAACCATGTAAGAACACTCATGGCTACAAATTTTGACAGATTTTCATGAAATTGATACCAAATATTAATACCACTAACACCTTGGTCAAGTTCGAATAACTAAATACCGAAGTTACTGTGAATTTACTTTCTGCATATGCGCATTTCGACAACTTATGTCTCATCAGTGCAGATAAAATCTAAACGTTTGGAAGACCATAAACTCAAAGATGTTTAAAAACTGATAGAGAACAAATAACCAAAGTGATCTAAATTTAAAGCCAAAATCAGCTAAGGACAGAGCTTTGCATGAGGGAGATACTCCTTAGTTTTCAATAAAATTTACAAAATTTTAGATATTGGAAGGTTTCAAAAATAATCGGCTTTCGGGTCAGCACCGAAGTACTGACTACTTGGCTGGTGAATACCCTCGGGGACTAACAGTCCACCAGCAGTAGCATCGACCCAGTGGTATATCAGCCTTAGGCGATATTTTTTGTATCCCAAAATATTGAATTCTTGAATACCCATGAATGTTTGAAAATATATCAATTTCATATGCAGTATACTAGTATATTGCTTGACCATCGGGGAACCCTGGAATTCTATTCCTGTTGACATAATGATTTATTTATTTTTGAAGTTTAATTTATTTGACCGGTAACCGGCAGTAGGAAAAGTCAGCGGTAGTTAAACTTGTTTATGGGTAACCGACCCCCCCCCTTTTTTTTTCTTTTCCGTTTCTCTATAGTATAAAAAATACAAATAAAACCCCATACAGATCGACTACTTAATTTTTGACCACCATTTTAAAAAATACGTTTATAACAAAATTACCGAACCGAATAGCCAAGAGCCTAAGTCCATTAGACAAATAGACATAATAGGCGGAAACCATTGGCAAAATTGTCGACCGAAATGGTCCTGACTTGGTACTGGCATCTAAAAAGAAATGGAAAGTAAAACAGGTTTTATACCCAGCCTAACCTCCCCTCCCATTGTGGTAGTGTCCGGTAGCAACTAAAAAGCAATTACCATATAACGTTGACAAAATGAAATTCAGAAAGACGGGTCAAAGAATCTTCGCCGCTAAGCTACCGGCTAGATCAAAGAACCGGCCTAGACTGCTAGTAAAACACTGTAATGTCAAAAAACAATTCCCCCTGATTGTGGTGTTTAAGGGATTTATTTTTGATACACAGATGACATTCGCAATGACATTTTCTTCATATTGTTATGATTTGTAGTCTAGTTTTTAAGTAATATTATATGATACAATCTAGATACAATTTAAGAAAACGATACGTCAAACCTGCGATCGCACATTCACACTCTTGTTTGACAAACCTACCACCTTCAGCACTAAATCTTTAAAAATATCTAAAATATGCAACTCTTTGCAAAATTCTAAATACACAACAGCATCTTTTTTAATAAAAGCATTCGTGGATTTTTTAAAATTCTGAAGAGCGACCCCAGGAAATGTGCCACATGTCCTCGCCTCGTCCAGGAAACACGGTCAAATCAGAAATTTACCATCCCATTCCCTACTGACATCTCTTGAAAAACTGTCATCCTGGTATATTTGATTACCTGAAGTAAACCAGGTTGTGGTATCCAGTACGTTGGTAAGACTAGTCGTCCATTACAACGACGTACCCAGGAACATTTATATCGTATTCGTTTCCTCAAAAATTCTAGATCATATATATACCAACACTGTTCCATCTATAATCATGATAAAAATATATCAAAATTCAGCCGTTAGAAATTGTACAAAAATCCCCTAATCAACCAAATAGATAATTTGTAAGATGTAGAAGAGAATGCGAACTGGCATGGATTAAAAAACTACAGACAGCTTATCCACTTGGGTTAAATGACAACATCATGGTCAGGGAAACATTTCTCAGTGCGCTTCTATAGACATTATGGGAATTTCGTCTCCAAAATTAGGCCGTCGTTGGTCACATGGTCGAAGAGTAAATTATAATATCAAAAGCAAACGTAAAACCTTGTAAATATAAAAGATCTATATACTGTTTTCAAAAGCAATTGGCGGCATGGTTTGTTCACTAAACTTTGTTCAATTCCTGTAACATAACTTTATAAAATCTCTTTGGGGTGTGATACTTTGTCTGTTAATAGTCCGCTCTATGAATTTTCAAAAAATTATTGATGCTTTGTTTTCATCGACTTTATCCGAGAATCGACAAAACCGATGAGCACATAAAACAGTTCTTGAAAATTAAATACATTATTAAAGGAATTGACCTTATTGATATTGCAGACATTTTTCGGGATCCAGATATTCAAAAGCTTGTACCCGTCTATTTTGACAACCAGGACATGTCTGTTATTTCCTTTTCTTATAAATACCCTTCTAAAAACATTTTTTTCAATTACTCTTCTTTCACCTGTGATGCTGATTTTGAGAAAAACTACCCTAGCACATCAGACTGCTCGACGTCCCCATATCGCTATGACCCTTGTGGACATATATTAACGGAGAATCTTAACATCATTGTAGATAAAGAAGTTAAACAATTCTTTAGAAAAGGGCCTTAATATCGCCCACCTTCAAAAATAAACAGGCAGGTATGTTTTGATATAATTAATGACGCTGTAACCAATTATTGTTAAAAATGGTGCAAACGAGAAAATGCAGACAAGCATCCTCTAAATTTGTTTAAAGATAGCATTATTACCAAGGTCACTAACAGAATAGATTTTGATACAGATAACTATGTTGAGTCACCTCCTAAGCTGTCTGTAAATAGAATTAAGTCAAAATTGAAGGATCTTGGTAAAAAATGTGTTTGTACCTGTTGAAAAGGCTTCTAACAACATTGCTATTGTCTGAAAGAAATACTATATCGATGTTCAACAAAACGAACTGGACAAGTCAGACACTTTCAAACGACCAATTGGGTCGAAAACCCGTTAACAAATCAACATGATAAGGATACAGATATGCTTAAAGTTCCACCTAAAGATAACATCTTACCTATCATGTACTGGGTTCCAAAGCTTCACAAAAATCCCTTTAAGCATCGTTTTATTTCTGCATCTAGTAAGTGTTCTACTACTAATTTATCCATTCATTTAACTAGTTCACTTACTTGTATAAAGGAGTTGGTTTTTAAATACTGTGAAAAAAACTTATCAAAACGCTAGTGTAAATTACATTTGGAGTGTAAAAAATTCTATTGAAGTTTTAGATAAAATAAAATCAATTCAAAGACCAGTCTCATCGATCGACAGTTATGATTTTTCTATATTTTATACTACCCTTCCACATGATTTGATTTAATCCAAATTTGGACAACTTATTAAATGGTCTTTAAATTTTTCTGGTCTGCAGTTCATTTGCTCTAACAAAAAGCAAGGATTCTTCTCTAATATTACCTACAATAATCATTGTTCCTGGATATGTGATGATATGATTAATGCACTCAATCTTTTGCTGGACATTTTTTTTTCGTTTTTGGAACACTACTTATCAACAGGTCATAGGTATTCCCATGGGTACAAATTGTGCACCTCTAATTACAGATCTTTTTCTTTTCTGTTACGAACGAGACTTCATGAAAAAACTTCAAAATGAAACAATACCAAACAGTGATAAACTTATTTCTATTTTCAATGATAACATCAGGTATATTGACGATATCCTCACTTTTGATAATCCCCAGTTTTTAAATTATGTAG